>CAUYPK010012393.1:0-52834 GCA_963574355.1 Loris lydekkerianus | reverse complement strand
GCCACTTGCCAGTTTTCCACTGTTTTTTTCCTCCTCCTGGGGTCCAGAGGTCCCTTGCTGGCTCCCTGTATCCTCAAAGGGTTGATCATAGGCAGATCCCACCGGCCAGAGATGCCTGGAGTCTTGTCTCCCCAGACTCGCGGTGCCCAGTTGCCGGAACACATTCTTCTTAGTAAAGCTTCACAAGAATAGAAAAAAAACATTTATCCAAGGTACTCAATACTACTATGAAACCAATATATAAACATTCACTCACTCATATGCATGATAAAACACAAATATAGTCCAACAAAGAGAAAGGGTGAGGAGGGAGAGGGGAGGGAAAGGGGGAGAGTAATTGGTGGGAAGAAGGAGGGTATTTGGTGGGATCTCACCTAATGTGCAAATGCAAGGATATATTTCAAAATAACTATGTGTAAATTTTAAATGTCTTACCACACAAAATAAGTGAGGTGATAGCTATGTTAACCAGATCGATTTAAGCATTCCACATTGTATATCAAATCATCACATTGTACCCCATAAATGTATGCAGTTCTGATTTTAATTAAAAATTAATTTAAAAATTTAAACAAAAAAATAATACCTATTTCTGAAAAACATGAGTACTGAGAAGTTACTTGAAACACTGTGTATAATGGCCAAATTCTTTTAAATTAAAAAATACCAGAAACAATGAAAGTGTCTATCAGTACAGGAAAAATATATTAATTCTGGTATATTATGTAGTTTTTTTAAGGAATGTAACATATAGATACCCTATATGTGGACGGATGTATATGACCTTTCACTACATGAAAATAGACATTGAAAAGCAGGTACTGTTTTGGTCAAAAAAAATTTAAGCAAAACACAGAAAAGTGTAACATGACATGCATAGGAATATGGAAGACAGTAAGAAAGGGAACTCTTAACAGTGTTTGTTCCCAGAAGGGTGAATGGTGACAGAGAGATTATTCTTCTTACATGATTTTTTTGAATAGTTTGACATAAAATGCATTTAGTAGGCATTATAGCCTATACAGAGGATGCCAAAAATTGCATACCCATTTTGAGAAAGGAAACAACTGCATTAAAATTATAATACTGTCATGTTTGATTTCTATAATTATGAGACATACAAGGTACAACCTGCAAGGTAACAATCATTACTGGCACATATTGAGTATCACATTTTTAACACAGTTTTTTTTCCTCTCTTAAAACATGTGCACTTTTTTTGGCACCTTCTATATTATGTAACTGACCCTAAAGTAAGCCTGCAAAGATAATTATTTTTAGATAATCAAGCATATTTTTTCTTTTTCTTTCTTTCTTTCTTTTTTTTTGGGGGGGGGGGGAGATAGAATCTCACCCTGTCACCCTGGGTGACTGGCATCATAGCTTACAGTAACCTCAAACCTTGGGGGTCAAATGATCCTCTTACGTCAGTGCCCCAAGTAACTTGGAATTACAGGCACCCACCACGTGCTGGGCTGTTTTATCTTTCTTTTTTTTTTTTTTAGGACAAGATTTCACTCTTTCTCAGTCTGGTCTTGAAATCCTGAGCTCGAGCAATCCACCTGCGTTGGCCTCTCAGAGTGCTGGGATTATAGGTGTGAGCCACCACGCCCGGGCCATAGTTTTACTTTTTAATTGACTTCACGTGATTGCCACAGTCTGTTAATAGTGTGACAAAGAATCTAATATTTAAGGAGGGATGTGAAAAGAGAGAAGACATATGAACTCAACATCACGAATCAAACGAATCCGTCTTTAATATCAAAAGAAGACAAATTGTGACTAGCCATTTTCAAAGTACGTCTACAATAGTGACCAGCCCCAATCATGACAAGTGTGTCACATACCCCTCTGTACCCAGCGAGCGTGTTCACCTGAAGCACTCAAGGGAAAGCTTCACGTCTCTATTGAGGGAACAATATGGAGGCAAATTCTTTAATCTCTGAGGAATAAATCCCAATCTCTGCCTGCCCTTGAGACACTCGATTTATACAGCTGTGAGCAGACTCATGGATGGAACACACGCACGGGCAGATGTGTGTAGACAGAAGCGCCCGGACGCCTCCGTGAGCAGACCCTGACAGCGCGAGCCAACAGCGCCTGCCGCTGCCTGCCCTGAAAGGGCCTGGAGCGCTGGTTGCTCACTCGCTCACATGGGTCCCGGGGCGTTTCCTACTGAGACCCTGCTTAGGTCCTGCCACCAGTTGGCACTTGCCAACCTCTTGGGGACATGGCAGAAGACCAGAGAAAATACTGCAGGGTGGTACTTCAGTTTTAGAGCTAGCTTAGCTTATTCTCACACTTAGGAAGCCTCAGATGAATCTGCTCTTTCCAGTATTAGCCCTGCCAACCCTTGCAGTTAAAATTAAATGGCTTTATCTTAAAATCAACATAAGTCACACACTCTTTGGTTAGGGTGGTAAATCAAAAAGTATAGGAAATACGCATTTCTTTTTCTTGCCTAAACAATTAGCTAATACCTGAGCCAATTTTGCTCCCTGAAATGTCTAAGCCCTGTTCTATAATTGTTCCTCAGAGCCTTACTCTTTAGAGCTTCATTTAGGATCTGAACAACCTGCCATTCCCCATAAATAACAACCTGTCACAGTGACAAATGTGGAGGTGGTTGGTCCGAAATGCAAAGTTTCCAGCAGACTGTGTTTTAGCACCATTCCAAGGATAAGCAGGGTTGTCAGAATAAAATGTAATCAAATTTACCTCCACCCAGAGGTGATGCTTTGGTTATTTTGAGGGGAAAAAGATCTTATTTTATACTTTAAAGAAGCTAAATGGGACTTAGAAATATTAAGCATTTGTAAGTTAAAAGCTTTTCTTTACTGCCTTTGTTCCAAATTCTCTTATTCTGCTGGCTATTAGAAATGGCCCATTTTATTGTCAGACCAAATGTCATATGAAAGAAATGACATTTCATCTCACAATCCTCTCCAAGCTGATTTTGAGAACACATGAATATATGCTTGCTTTAATTTTTCCTTGGTGGATATCCACTTTTTAGTAGTCTTTATGTGAGTGTACTGGCAAAGAAAAAGGAAGTGGAAAAGGAAAGGACCTTAGTGAGGGGGACCCAGTCAGACCACTCCCTAACATGACAGCCTCCAGTTTTTATTATTTGTGATTCTGCTTTCTCTTACATCAGCACTTATAAAATTGCACTCCAAAGCAGGAAAGGAGCTGCTGTCAACAAATGAATTTTGCTTCGGAGTCTAAAAGCAGCAGACTGTGTAAGAGAATAGGAAGGACTGTGGGGACAAAGCAGGTCTGATCCCAGATGGACAACACCTCACAGGGAGCCCTTGTCACAGGCCCAGGCCCAGTTTCCTCAGCAGGTAATGGCACAGGGATGGGCCAGACTGGACGCTAAACGCCCAGGGTCTCTCGGGATCGTGACTAACAGCTCCCCCGCCCTCACAGGGCCAATCCATTCCCTCTGTTACAGCAACTTCAGGCATCCAGGAGAGTGTATCACAATGTTGGGTGAATATGGATCAGTCTGCTTCTCCCTTTATAAAAGATTCTAAATTCTATTACAGTTACAACAATATTAACATAAATTCTTCACAATCACTTTGAAATATTTCCCTGACTTAGGAATCAGGACATATCCTATGAACAAATGTAGGAGGCAGGGCCCCAGGGAAGAGCTCTGGGACTGGTGGGAGAGTCCTTGTGCCAAATTCTGCTGCTCTGTCCCAGGGACCAGCACAATGGACAAAGTGATGACAGCATAGCATTCTCAGATACTACATATGACCAATCATAAATCTTGGGGACCTAAGGGACACTGAGAAAAACAGCTGCTTCAACGTAAGTGGAAATTGAACTTAATGCTCTAATCACCACAAATTGTAGTGATTATTTGTATAAAACCATACATTGTACACCATGACTAAATGAGTCATTTACGGAATATCCTCTCAATTATTAACTTGGCATAAATACTAATCCCTGAGATCAAGATGAACACTAATCCCTGTGAGTATTAGGAACCTCTTAATCCCAGGCTTCGTTATTTGCATAGCCTGATTTCCCCGCTGGTGGCTGATCATTGCCGGTCAGCAGTGGTGGATGACGTTGTGCTGAGCAAGGAGCCGGCTTTTCATCTCTTTTCTCGATCCCACCCCCTCCTTCATTCCCAATTTGAGCTTAATTAAAACTCCTCAGAACTTGGCTCGGTGTGTCAAGAGGCCAAAACAAGCCCGGAAATGCTGACCTGCTCCCCGACTTGTGCCTGCGGGTCAGCTGTCAAGGGTGGTGATTCCGAGGCATCCCAGCATTGCCCCAGGTTGGGTGTGCCTCAGAGCCCAGAAGCACATGCACCTCAGCAAAATTAACAACTTGCCTTCCCTTTTAAAGGTGAATTTTAATTTTTAAGGCAATTTGTACACATAGTTTTTAAATCAAATGTGGCTACTGTATTTTAGTAATGGGGGATTTTACATAGTTTAAACACTGCTCTACTGTTCCCCCTTCCTTTTCATTTCAGTACACATTTTAGGGTACATCACAGTCAATACTGCAATATTGTGACTATGTAAATAGCATTTGCTGCTGGTCTGAGTACTGTACTACTGTAACTGCGATGGTAGGAACATTCGTGTTCCCACCTAAATTCATAAGTGAAATCCTGACCCCCAGAGTGATGATGGTCTTAGGAAAGGTCCTTGAAAATGGGATCAGTGCCCTTAGGTGTAGAAAGAAAGGAGTCTGAAGAGCAGATGTCACCTATGAACGAGGACTCGTGCTCTCACCAGAGGCGGAATCTGGGAAACGATGGGATATCAGTTTCTGTCGTTTATAAACCACCAAGCTGTGGTATTTTGTCACGGCAGCATGAACCGTCCAAAACACAGTCCTGCTGCCTTCCGCTTTAAATGCTTTCTGTTCCCAACATCTCCTTAATTTCTATGGATTCATTCCAAGCACTTTTGACAAGTGCTCCAAGAGGCCTGTCAATAACTTTTCCTTTCTCCAACAGCAGACCTCCCAGATATGCTGCTGCCTGCCTGCTGTCACTCTGCAGCCACCGGGCCTTCCTCCAGCTCCGTCACAGATGGGGGCTCTTTAGGCCAGTGCTGAGGGGTCACCCTGTGACTTCCCCTTGCTGCTTGCCTGGGGTGGGTCTCCCTGAATGTGGCGTCTTCTGTGTCATGGTTTGCTCACTCATTCCCCTGAGGCCATCCAGTGCCCTCTCCAGAAAGGGCGCAAGCCAAGTCAGCCTCTAAACTCACTGTATCTCTGAGTGTCTTTATTCCAAACCAGCTGCCCCGAGGCTGCTTGGTTCCTTTTCCCCAGTGTGCACACAGGTTCCACACTCCCTGCCCCCTTGCTCAACAATTTTTGGTACCATTTTAGGCTGGGAGATTGGTCTTTTCAGAATGAAAGTGTCCACTCTAATTCTACGTAAGGAAATTCTTGCCCTGTGGTTACATGCTGCCTCCTCATTTTTTAATGACATCTGTAGGCTTTTTCTGTACAAAGATGTGGATTGAGGTAAAGGGAGGAAGAAGGCGTGAGGGGTTGAGATCCGCTTTCCTTGGACTGTGAGCGCTTGGCCATTTTCCAAAACTGAGAGTGGGCAGGAGTGTCCTCTCAGCTGCCACATGACCCGTGCTGATGCCCGCCTTGCCATGGCCCGTGACGTGGTACCAGGTCCCACATGCCCCAACACCTGCCCTATAGCATTCGGATTGCGCAATCTCAGAGAGGGAGCAGCTGTAAACCTCCCATCAACACCATTTTCTCCCAAAGCAGCCACAGCCACTTAATGTGCTTCTGACAAGAGAGCAAGAAGAGCCTTCTAGAGTGCTGCCCAAATTAAGAAAAGGGAAAAATAGGAATATTCACAGCAACCACTATCTGCAGCACCTTCCCCCGTTCACTGTCCTCTGCAGAGCCCACAGGCAGATTCGCCAGTTCCAGCTCCTGCCGCGACTCAAGAGTGGCTGAGGGACAAAGGTGTGGCCAATGAGTACCAGGGGACAGGCTCCTGGGAGACTTCTGAAGAAGGATTTTCCTTCTAGATGAATGGACAGGGCCTTAGGAGAAAGGCTTTGCTCCCCGTCCATTCGGACATGGCGTGAGGTCCGAATGCTGCTGTCAGCACGTAGGAGCCACACGCAGCCCTTGGGCCAGAGGGTGGGATGCCCTTGATAAGCTGCCCTGCCTGTGCTGAGGCCACACTCAAGTAAGGAAGCAATAAATGTCCCTGTGCAGTGAGCCTCCGCAACCCGGTCTCCAGTTCCTAGCAGCTGAAAGCAGCCTCCCTGATTTAAGCAGGAGTCAGTCCTGTCCCCAGAGGGGCATGTGGACCACACAGGGACTTAACCTCAGGTTCTCGTGCTCCTCACTTGACTGTGAGCTGGTGCCCCGGGAGGATGGCAACCTCCCATCAGGGCTGGAGTCAGTCTTGTTCTTGCCCATTGCTGGTCCTGATCACACCAGTGCCCACCCTGTAACTTGGAATTTTTCCAGGACCTCTGGTAGGGACCCTGTTAGCAGCTTGCAAATCTTTAGGGCTGACCAACTCCCTGCTTGTCCAGACATCCAATAAGGATCTGTTCCCAGACGCCCCACCCAGCACTCATGAAAGCCTGTCATCTTCCCAAACTTTCCAAGAATGATCAGACCATGGCCTCCTCTTGGCACCTGGCTGTCAGAACTAAACTTCCTGGCTCCCCTATGTGGCTAAACGTGCCTTCCTGACCCATAGCTGCGTTTACTCACCTTTCTATCCCCAACCAGAACCATGGTTCTGTCTTCATGTGCTGCCCGCCCCCCACTAACTCACATGTACTGAACAGATGGCATCTAAGATAATCATGTAGGTTTCGTCCCCTACGTGGTAACTGGGATGCATTAAATCCCTCATTCTGTTACCCATTATAATGAAGTTATAAACTGCCTCACTTAGGGGGCAAAGGAGCAGGCTAGGCTGTGCTCACAGGCGGCCCCAGCAGCCTCAGCCTGCCTGGCATCCACCACAACACCCAGATAGTTTTTTTTCTATTTGTAGATATGGGGTCTTGCTTTTCTCACGCTGGTCTCGAACTCCAAAGCTCAGGAGATCCACACACCTCAGCCTCCCAGAGTACTAGGATTACAGGCGTGAGCCACCTTGCCCAGCCCTAAATATTATTTTTAAATATTAATATTTTACATAATAAATCTGTTCAAATGTTGGAGGGAAGATACTGATTGATAATTATTATTTTTTTTTTTTTAAGGAAAACCAATAGAATTTTTTTTTTTCAATATAACCAGGTGAAGTTGCTTTTAAGGGTCATAAAGTAGTTGAATTTCTTGAGTAGGGAAAGTGCTTTCAAGATATTTCTATGTTTATAGACTATGACTTAAATGTCATTTGCTTGAGGAGCTGGAGAGGCAAAAAATGCATAGATTTCATGCATATCAATCGTACTGGTCAATACAACCCCCCCCCCAACCTTCTATTTCAATAAGCAATAAATGCATCTTTATAAGTAGACAAGACACTGGTAGAATTAAAATCACCACCCCAGGTAATCTGGTTATTTGCTTTGTTTGCACCTATTTCAACTATATTTGCTTTCAGCGCAGGGGGTATAATTATCTTCATGTGCCCAAATCGGAATCTCATAGCTAAGACTCAAAATCCATTAACAATCAAAGTTGTTTTTGACAACAGAGCTGGTTTCTATTTCTACTACAGCTGACCTTACAGAGCATCTCAGCAGTCCAGCCCAGCACGCTGGGCTCTTGGGCACAGTGCACCTGCAGGCCGGGGCTGCACAGATCCCACAGTCACCCAACAGGCCGCTCTATGGCATCCCATCACAGGACCTAACAAGAGTGTACAGCCAATTACACTGACTGATTGCCATCGGCTTCTTATTGTTTTATTTAACTTCCTTCACTTAATAGAAACAAAATCACCAAATTCAAGATTACTGGGCAGTGAAGGTGAATGAAGCAGACAGCTGGTATCAGACACCATTTCAACAGCGACTGCCTGGATAAAAGCCTCTAGTAGAATTTCCCAGTTTACAAGTCTGAAGATGAAGGCACGTTTCCATGGAAACAAATAGTCTCTTTAAAGAGAGGCAGGCTCCTCTTTTTTCTGAGCTCTTTTCAGAAGAGAGGAGGAGAAGGTAGGAAAAGGCAGGCTGAGGGTATGTGACTAGAACAATGAAGGGAAGTTTCCTCCTCATTATTAAAATCTTGCCAATGAAATCTGCATGGAGGCTCAGCTCAAAACTATTTCCTTCTTTTGGCTATTCTATTAAAAAACCTTAAGATACTTTGAGATACTTAAGTAAAATGACATTTTATGAATAATTTCTTTAAATTCTTTTTACTCAGTGACATTTGCTGGTAACATGTGGGACTCTCCAGCACAATGAGGAAAGGCAAAAAGGAGACACTTCTCCTGACCTTGTGCCCTGGCACATGCCCTCTGAGGCTCTGAGCTAACAGCCGGTTTTGTCTAAACCTATGCCTTGTTTACATATACATTTTAAAAAGTGTACAAACCAAAAACCTCATTAAAAAGTCAGCAAAGTGTTTGAATAGACAATTCTCCAAAGAAGACACACAAATGGCTAATACACACATGAAAAGATTCTCAACATCCACAGACATTAACAAACATCAGTCTCGGCAAGGATGAAGAGAAATTGGAACCCTCATACGCTAATGGTAGAAATGTAAAATGATGCAGCCACAGTGGGAAACCATGTGGAAGCTTCCCAAAAAATTAAAAACAAAATTACCATATAATCGGGCGGCGCCTGTGGCTCAGAGAGTAGGCTGCTGACCCCATATACCAAGGGTGGCGGGTTCAAACCTGGCCCCTGCGAACTGCAACAAAAAAATAGCTGGGTGTTGTGGCGGGCACCTGTAGTCCCAGCTACTTGGGAGGTTGAGGCAAGAGAATCGCCTAAGTCCAGGAGTTGGAGGTTGCTGAAGTCCAGGAGTTGGAGGTTGCTGTGAGCTGTGATGCCACAGCACTCTACTGAGGGCCATAAAGTGAGACTCAGTCTCTACAAAAAAAAAAAAAAAAAAAAAAAAAAATTACCATATAATCTAGCCATTCCACTTCTGGATATAAGCCCAAAAGAATTGAAAATGGAAACAGAGAGTTGACACCCATTTGTACACCCATACATGTTCATAGTAGCATCACAGTTTCCAAAAGGCAGAAGCAACCCACTGATGGACGCAGGTAGCAAATGTCAGTCATACACATGATGGAACAGTATTTCACCTCAAGAAAGGAAACGCTAATAGAGGCGACAACAGACACAAACCTGTGAGACAGTCGGCTAAGTGAGGTGAGTCACAAGGAGACAAACCTTCCATGATTCCACTTACGGGAGGTTCCTAGAATAGTCAAATTCATAGAGACAGAAAGTGAAATGGTGGCCACCAGTGACTGAGGGGCAGGAGCTGGAGGGTTACTATTTAGCGGGTACAAGTTGCTGCTTAGGAAGATGGAAAAAGTTTGGGGTATGGATGGTGGTGATGATTGCACAACAATGTGAATATACTTAATGCTACAGATGTGAACATTTAAAATAGTTAAAGATTAACCTACATGTATATTTGAACACAAAAAAATTTTAGAAAATTAAAATGCTCATATACACAGATGTTCAGAGTTGGTGGGTTTTGCTTTGCTTCTGCTTGCTTGCTTTAACTAAAAGAGAATTATGATACACACGTACTCCTGTGAGGGGAAATAACTCAAACCGTGATGATATAAAACAGCTATTTAATTATGCTTAGAATGAGGGATTCTGTGGGTCAAGATTTTGACTTAGGTATAGAAGGGATGTCTGTCTCTGCTCCATGATGTTTGAGACTCCTCTAGAAATACTCAGAGACCGGAGGGCGACTCAATAGACAGGAGCTGGAATCATCTGGAAGCTTCTTCGTTTACGTGTCTGGTAGGTGATGCTAGGTCCTCACCTGGGTTGTCGAAATTTATGGCATTTTTACAATCTGCTGATAAAATAAAAGCTTTAGGCAAAAATGCACTTAATAATTCATTTGCGCAAACAATGACTTGAGAATTGGGTGACTCTCAAAACCAGAAAGAGTTCCCAGAACTCTGCGCTGTGACAGGGACACTGTGTGGTCATAGGCAGAAAAGACTGAGGGAAGTGGAAACAAGGGATAAAAGGCAAGCGGATTGCATCAAAGAGTTATTTTACTTGTAAAGATTAAAGAAGAGCAGGCTTCCACATCATGCCAACTATCTCTCTCTCTCTCTCTCATTCCTGATTCCTTAGATAAACAACTTAATTTTGGCTTGCTGATGTGGAACTATAGTATGACTGACTCTATCTGGGTTCTGCTGGGGCCCCAGGCAGGAGTTCAGTCCACACCCGTGGCGTCCTAGAAGTTTTATTTAACACGAGCCTCACGCATCATGTCTTGTCACTTACACTACACTCAGCTGACTGAGGAAGTTACAAAGGCCTGTCCAGGTTGTAGGGCGGCACTCACAGGAGAAGTGTTGATGTCAGATTGTAAGAGGGGGATGTGGGAAGAGAGGTCATTGCAGCCATTTTTAGACAATGAAATCTGCCATAACCCATTCCTTAGTTTGCAATTTGCTTTTAAATATTTTATTGACATCTCTAGAAGTCAGTAATGGTATATAGTACCTCAGTTTCTCTCACTTCTTTATAATTACAAACTTACTTACAATTCCAAAAGTAATATAAATATTATAACCAAATTTGGAAAATATAACGGGGAAATCCATAATTGTTCTCCTTAATTCAGTCACAGTAATTATTTCTAGTCTTTTTACACTATAATTTCCTTATTATATACAGAGTTTTGGGTTTGTTTTTATTTCCTCTTAGTATATAAGCCCACAGATTTATATCTCAATATGTTACTTTTTAAATTTTTTTTCTGTGGACAAAGCAAAAATAAGAGTCATGTATATATCACAGGATGAAATCTGTAGCTCAAAACTCTTGCTTGACTTAATCCTACTTAAAAATCACTGGCAAAGTCATGTCCATGCTTTCTGTCTCCAGTGAACATACAGCAGAGCCATAACACACCAATTCTAGAAAATAAATATCCTGAGTGAGTGGTGCCAACCTCCATAGTTGTGGGTGGAGGAAGCAGGTGACTATCCTGGTGTGAAATGCCAGCAGTGAACCTTAACTCGCTTTTCTGCTACAAATTTCCACTGAAGACCAAATGGACCTAATAGACATTCACAGAACGTATCGTCCAACAGCTGCAGAGTACACCAGCACATGGAAAATCCTCCAGGATAGATCAGATGTTAGGTCACAAAACAAGTCTCAAAAAATTGAAAAATTTTGAAATCATTTCATGTATTATTTTGGTCACAATAGAATAAAACTAGAAATCAATAACAAGAGAAACCTTGGAAACAGTCAAACACATGAACATTAAACATTATGCTCCTCAAGGACCACAGGGTCAATGAAGAAATTAAAAAGGAAGTTTTAAAATGTCTTAAAACGAAATTGAAACACAACTTACCAAAACCTATGGGATACAGTAAAAGCAGTATTAAAAGGAGAGTTTATGTCAAATAAATGTCAAATAAACAATGAACATCTTAAAGAACTAGTAAAGCAAGAGCAAGCCAAACACAAAATGAATAGAAGAAAATAAATAATAAAGATCAGAGCAGAAATAAATAAAATTGACACTTTAAAGCAATAAAAAGATCAACAAAATGAAAAATGTTTTTCTAAAAGATAAACAAAATCAACAAACGTTAGCCAGATTAAGAAGAAATGAGAGAGGACCCAAATAAATAAATCAGAGACCAAAAAAGAGGCATTATAAATGCTACAGAAACATTCAAAGAATCATTAGAGACCATTATGAGCAACAATATGCTTGGAGAATCTAGAAGAAATGGATAAATTTGTAGATACATAGAATCTACCAAGGCTGAACCATGGAGAAATCCAAAATCTGAAGAGACCAATGACAACTAATGAGATAGAAGAAGTAAAACATCTCTCATCACATAAAAAGCCCGTTTAAAGGAGAGCTAATACCAATGCTGCTGAAACAACTTTAAAAAATTGAGGAGGAGGGAATACTTCCAACCTCATTCTATAAGGGCACTATTATCCTGATTCAAAAACTAGACAACAACACACAAAAAGGAAAAAAACAAGCCGCTATCACTGATGAATAGATGCAAAACTTCTCAAAAAAGAAAAAATACTAGCAAAATGAATTCAACAGCACATTACAAAGATTGCACATTGTGATCAAGTAGATTCATCCCAGAAATGCAAGGATGGTTCAGCATATGCAAATCGATCAATATGATACACCACATCCATAGAATGAAGGACCAAAACCAATGGTCATGTCAATAAGATGCCAAAAAGGCATTCAGTAAAATTTAACATCCCTTTATGGTTAAAACTTTCAACAAACTAGTTATAGAAGAAACATACCTCAACACAATAAAAGCCATATCCAACAACACACAACTGGTATCACACTGAACCTTTCCTCTAAGTTCTGAAAAGCCTTTCCTCTAAGTTCTGAAAGCCTTTCCTCTAAGTTCTGAAACAAGACAAAGATGCCCACTCCCAGCACTTTTATTCAACATAGTTCTAGAAATCCCAGCCAAAGCACTTAGACAAGAGAAAGTAATAAAGGGAATCCACACGGAGAGGAAGAAGTGAAATTAGCCTTGTTTGCAGATGATATAATCTTACATTTTAAAAAACCTAAAGATGCCACCATAAAACTATTAGAATTGATAAACAAATGCAGTAAAGTTGCAGGATACAAAATCAATATACAAAAATCAGTGCCATTTCTATATGTCAACAGCAAAGAATATGAAAAAGAAACTAATCCCACTTACATTAGCTACAAGGAATATAAAGTACTCAAGAATAAACTTAACAAAGAGATGAAATATCTCTACAATTAAAACTATAAGCTACTGATGAAAGAAATTAAAGAGGATACAAAAATAATCAAAAGATATTTGGTGTTCAGAGACTGGAAGAATCAATACTGTTAAAATATCCATACTACTCAAAACTTTCTTTAGATTCAACACAATTTCTCCCAAAATATCAATAATGTTCTTCACTGAAATAGAGAAACAATCCTAAAATTTATATGGAACCACACAATACAAAGAATAGGCAAAGAAAGAAATTCTAAGCAAAAATTAAACAAATCTGGAAGCATCACATTACCTGGCTTCAACTTATATTACAAAACTATAGTAACAAAACCAGCATGGTGCTGACATAAAAACAAACATGTAGAACAATAGAACAGAACAGATGACACAGAAATAAGTCCACAAATTTACAGTCAACTCATTTTTTTTTAAAGTGCCAAGAACATATGTTGGGAAAGAATCGTATCTTCAATAAATGGTGCTGGGAAAAGCAGATATTTATATGCTGAAGACTGAAACTAGATTCCTATCATTCACCAGAAATAAGAATTGATTAACGACTTAAATCTAGGCTCGGCACCTGTAGCTCAGTGCCTTGGACACCAGCCACATACACTGGAGCCAGTGGGTTCAAATCCAGCCTGGGCCTGCCAAACAACAATGACAAATACAACCAAAAATAGCTGGATGGTGTGGCCAGCACCTGTGGTCCCAGCTACTTGGGAGACTGAAGCAAGAGAATTGCTTAAGCCCCAAAATTTGAGATTGCTGTTATTTTTGATGCCACGGCACTCTACCCAGGGTGACAGCTTGAGACTCTGTTTCAAAAAAAAAAAAAAGACTTAAATCTAAGACCTGAAATACCAGAAGAAAACATTGAGGAAATTCTCCAGGACATTGATTTTGGCAGAGATTTCTTGAATAAGACCTCAAAAACAGGCGACAAAAGCAAAAATGGACAAATGGGATCACATCAAGCTCAAAAGCTTCTGGAAAGCAAAGGAAATGATCAATAAAATGAAGATACAACTCACAGAATGGGATAAAATGGTACAAATTACCCTTTGACAAGAGATTAATAACCAGAATCTATAGGCAACTCAACTCAACAAAAACCCAAATAATCCAATTAAAAAGAGATAAAAAATATGAATAGACATTTCTCAAAAAGATGACACATGAATGGCCAACAGGTATATGAAAGAACGTTCAGCATCACTAATCAAATGTGCTATCATCTCACCTCATTTACAATGTCTTTAATCCAGCATTCACCACCAGTGAATACTCATGAGGATGTGGAGATAGGGGGATCCTCACACACTGCTGGTGGGAATGTAAGTTAGTGCACTGTGGAGAACAGCATGGAGGCTCCTCACAAAACCAAAAGTGGAACTACTACCGTATGACCCAGGAATCCCACTGCTGGGTGTATACCCAAAGGAAAGGGAAGGGGTACACCATGGTGACAGCTGCCCTTCTACATTGATTGCAGCCCTGTTAAGAATAGCCAAGATTTAGTATCAACCTAATCCATCATCAATGGATGAATGAATAAAAAAAAGTGGTACATATATGCAGTGAAATATTATTCAGCCATAAAAAAGAACAAAATCCTGTCATTTGCAACAACATGGAGGGAACTAGAGGACATTATGCTAAGTGAAATAAGCCAGGCACTGAAAGATACATCTCACTTGTTCTCACTCATATGTAGGAGCCAAAAAAAGAAAGAAAGAAAGAAAGAAAGAAAGAAAGAAAGAAAGAACTCATAGAACTATAGAATAGAATGATGGTTACCAGAGGCTGGGAGGGGTAATGGGAAAAGGGGCATAAACAAGAGATATTTGATAGATACGGAACTGCAGTGAGAAGCAATGATGACATCCAGTGCTCTGTAACACAGCGGAGCAACTACTGTGTGGGTAACAATAACTTATTGTATGTTCCTTTTTTTTTTTTTTAGTTAGAAAATTAGCATTTAGTAATTGTGATTTATGTAGAAGAATTTTATAAAATTAAATATTAATTTACATTTTGTAATATCTGTTAACAAATAGAAATAGAAGGTAATTTCCTTACCCTCATAAATTACATCAAATATTATAAAAGGCTAAAGTTAGAGACAGGTACAAGATGAAGTTCTCTACACTCTTTCTGGCCTAGGCAGCTAAATAGGAAAAACCAAACATATAAATTAGAAACAATCCAAATTTACTTGAAGACTGGAACTAGAGTGTTCCTAACAGAAAGAAATGATAAATGCTTAGGGTGCCGGGTACTCCAGTTACCCTGACTGGAGCATTCCACATCATATACTTGTATCAAACATCACATGGAACCCCACAAATATCAACGATTACAAATCCACAATAATTAAACATTTTAAAGATTTTTCATAAAATTTGGCTTTGAGCTTTCTACAGAATACTGGGATCGAGCACACAAAAGAATGTCAAAGCCAGCGGGTCCCTAATACTACTCCAAATTATTGCTGGTTTTCATTGGTCTGCTGTGAAATGAGAAAAATATAATGTGGTAGGCCAGTCAATGTATTCAGTTGTTCAAAAGGTGAGCTTTATTGTGACACAATTCCTTATTTTTTGGTGTAGAACATTTATTTTCTTTTATGGCATAATTGGAATCATAGATTTTCTAGCAAGACAAAAAGAGGGCAATCCTACAGTCACTCCTGTATTTAGTTTCAAGAAGTTCATTGATTTGCAACATCCTGAAGTCTAGGAAACAGCCTCCTTCTGGGAAGTCTTTGTGTTCAGTGATGTTTGTCAGGAGGGATTAAATTCTCAATAGGGACAAACTGCTTCACATTGGCGGGGGTGGGGGGATCCAAAGCTCTGAATTCTGCCTGCTACAGTCCAGTTGTGTGGAGTCAAGCAAGTCTTCATCCTCGGGCTCTTAGCCAGCAAATCCGGGCAGTAGCGGGGCTTTCCCTGCAGGCCAGGAGGAGTGAAAGGCTTCCCTGGGCAGGGGCAGGGCCGAGTCCTCACAAAGGCAGCCCCGCAGCTCTCCTGACAGCTGGAGGAAAATGTGCGGAGGGAGCTCTAACATACCAAGTATTTCCCCGGGAGTTCCTCATTTCAATGAGAAGAATATTCTCTAATTAAAATGCCACCACTTTTTTTTTTTTTTTTTTTAAACAAATTACCATCTAATTTCCCTTTTGATCTATTTTTTTCACTTCAGTTGTAAGGTTTTATAGAAATTTCTGAAACGCTTGGAGTCAGCAGTAATTTTATTTCATTCTGATTAAAATTCAAAGGACAAAACAAAAAGCCATCATAATAAGCTCAGCTTTTTCCCACTTACGAGGTAAGCATTTTTGGGGCATGTACAATGCACCCGAGACAGCGGTGGGAGTTGGGGACACAAAGAGGGTCCTCAGCCTCGCTGGGCTCAGGGCTGCGGAGGTGACCGTGCGGTATCAATAGGGTGTGGGGCGGTGGGGTGACCGCGGGGACGCCTCCACGGCCACCCAGAACATGCAGGCCAGCGGCAGTGTTGAAGGACAACTGAGTCAGAAGTTGGCGGTAAAAGCAAGAGAGAGCAGGAAGAAGAGGTGACCTGAGCTCATGTCAGGGGTGGAAAGTGTCTTGGTGTGTGCGTGTGAGTGCGTGTGTGTGAGTGTGGGAGGGAGAGTGTATGTGACTGTGGGGGGGGGTATATGTGAGTGTATATGTGTGTGTATGAAGGAGAGTGTGAACGTGTGTGAGGTAGTGTGTGAGTGGGTGAGAGTGTATATGAGAGTGTGCATGAAGCTGTGTGAGTGTGTATAAGAAAATATGTGAGTGGGAGTCTGTATGAGAGCGTGTGCCGGCCAGTGAGTGTGTGTGCACAAGAGCAAGTGTGCGTGGTTGTGCGCAAGAACCGTGTGGTCCTGTCGTGCACAAGAGCGTGTCTGTGACATAGTGCGTGAGAGCATGTGGGCGTGGTCATGCGCCACAGCATGTGGGAAAGCATGTGTGCGTGAGGGGGAGTGTGCATAGTCGTGCGCAAGACTGTGCGCGAGAGCGTGCGCATGAGTTTCTGCGCGAGAGTGTGTATGCATGAGAGAAAGTCACGTGGTCGCGTGCAAGAGCATTTGTGCACGAGAGCAAGGGGCCATGTTCGTAGACTAGAGCGTGTGTGGTCTTGTGCAAGAGCGTGCGTGTGCAAAAGCGTGTGTTCTCGACAGCGAGTATGCTTGGTCGTGTGCGAGAGCCTGTGTGTGTGAGAGCGAGTTATGTGGTTGTGTGCGAGAGCGAGAAGACATGTACATGCACGAAAGTGTGTGTTTGAGAGCGAGCGTGTGTGGTCGTGAAAACGTTTGTTCATGAGAGTGAGCGTGCGTGGTCGTGAGTGAAAGCAAGTGTGCGTAGTCTTGCGCGAGAGTGTGTGCGCCAAGCGAGTCCACGTGGCGGTGCGCGAGAGCGAGGGCACCAGAGTGTGGGGGAGGGAGACTGTATGTCCACGCTGAGAAGGGTCAGAGCCGCTGTGGTTGGGGGACTTCCCTGAACGGTGGGCACTGGCACAGCACTGCTAACCACCTCGCGTATCACATGTGGGTCAGAGGATTAAAAGGTTTGCTTCAACAATCTAGAAAGAAAGAACAAGTGGTTCCTGCACAAATAAATTTGACTCTCCTGTATGTTTTGAACCCCCTCTCCCCACTGGAGGATCTGCAGGCTCCATGCTGCAGGGAGAACCAGAGGTAGACCGCAGGCTGCACTGCCTTCACCCCTGGTAGCCCACAGTGCCGAGGCTGCTGCAGGCCCGGGTCCGTGTCCTCCTTGTCCCCATGCCATCCAGTGGGAGTCCAGGCCCTGGGGGCCAGCAGAGAGCTGACTAGTAACAGACGGGTCCATAGGCCCAGGATTGGAGGGTGGACTTGGGGGAAGGAAAGGTAGAAATGGTGGGGTGGGGCTGGCACTGCTCAGAGAATGGGCCCCGATACCAGAAGAGGGAGCAGGAAGAGGCTCAAAGCTGTGGCACTGAGCTCTGTGAGCTGGGTCTATATTCATGCATCACGTAGAAACCACATTTGGTCTCCACACAAAGGCCCTGCAAAGCAGGCTTGGAATTCCTGCTGAGGGATGAGGAATTCACGGGGTGAAGCAGTTTGTCCTGCCTTCCCCATCTCCCACCACACGGAGTCGCAGCTCACACCCGATCTGCAGGACTGAAAGTCCAGATCTTTCAGGTAACACCACACACACACACACACACACACACACACCCATGCACTGTCCCTTGTCCCTCAAGATGAATGAGGGTCTCCAGCTGGATGTCTGATTCCAGGATCAAGGGATAGAAGCCGTGAAGGAAGAGAAAGCAGCCTGAGAGAGGTGGGCACAGCCAACCCTCCTGGGCCCACAGGGGTCAGCGCTCCTGTGAGCCAGCCAGGGTCCACGGTCCCCTCGGGGTCTTGGCACATGCAGAGGTAGGCAAGCTGGTTGGGAGGCATCTCAGCAGAAATGGAATACTGACCTGAGAAGAAAGAAGACAGAGAACGGAACGGGAACAACTGCCACAACGAAGCTTCTAGAACATACGGGCGCTTGGAAACCGGCAGCTGCTATTTGCTGTTATTTTTGCTGACAGGATTCAGGTTCTGTACCTCACAATATGGTACCTCAGCATCTGAGAAGACGGAAGCAAGAAGGCCTCTGACCTCCTCCTGCTCTTCTCACCTGAAACGTCAGGGAAGAATTCCCCTATCTTTCTCTAAAGTGGGTCGTCCTCCTCCATGGGTGAAGGCAAGACACTGCCTATTGTCACTGGGTGCTGTTCCTGCGAATGGTTAGAGAACCAGCCAAGAATTTGCCAGGGACGTTCTTGGGCATAATTAGACATAGATGTTTCTGAGAAACCAAAGGATCAGTAAGTCCAGCCTGGTGGCCAAACAAACCAGCCCAAGCTTCAGTAATTGGTTACGGAGGAATATCCACCCCCCACCTCCCCTATTTTACTTTACTTATGTCCAGGGATCAGGAAGCTGTTAGCACATGGTCACAGCTTATGCCTACTCATCCCTTCTCATGGAGCTACCATAATCGTGTTTCTAGATGTCAGGAGCCCCACACAGAAAGAGCCGCTCTGCCCCATCTGTGGGGTGGAGACGATCTCACCTGTGCTGCCTTTCTCAGGTCACTGCTGTGAGGACCCAGCAAGATGACGTGTGTGAGGGGAGATATGGAACTGTCAAGTTCTGCACACACAGGTGCCACACTGTGTATGACTTTACAATGTTTTACCACCCTGCTCTAATCAGGGAACTAATTCTTTATTAAATCTTTCTTCCTATACACTCTGTGTTTCTTCTCAACTGCCTCAGCTCCTTTGAAGAACCAGCTAACGTTTATTTACCTGTATACATCCATAAAATAAAAGTCTACATGGAACCTGAGAGCAAAAGTTATATACATATGTCACATGTATGTAAAATTATAGACACGCATATAATAATATAGATATTTCCTCCCTGTACCAAACACAAAGAACGACTTGCTAAAGCAGGTGAGACATTTGCACAATCAGTTTAAAAGATTATTTAAAAATGGAAATTGCCCAAAGCAGATGCCTGGAAGTCATTCCTCCCTACAACTCAGATGGAGGAAGCCATCTAATTCTTGGAAATTTAGATGCTCCTCTATAATTTAGCACAAAAATGGGCCTGGCTCAATCTGTTCTTCACATTTTGATAATTTAAAAGGACATAACGGAATTTTATTTTAATGGTAATTGCAAACTCATGCAGAAAATGTAAATGCACATTTCATGATTAGCTTGCAGCATAAACTATGGCTTCTATTAATGTATTCCAATTTGTAATTCTTTTCGCAGTATGAGATTTGAAAGCTGTGATTAAAATTAATTAGGTTAAGTAAAGTTTATCCCCCCTGAGCACTGCTATTGGGAACAAGCAGGAGAAAATTCAAGCTACATCTGGCTCTGCAGGAAGCTGCGTCTTCACAAGAAGTCGCTGACTCCTCCTCTGCCCAGGGAGGCTGCATGCTGCTTATTTGGCATATTTCACCCACCATGTATCTCCTCAAGGAGCTAATTGAACCATTAAACTATTCTTTGCTGGCTCACAAAACCACACAGGCTGTGACTACATCATCTTCAAAAAAGGGTATTAGGTGGATCAATCAATTACTTAAACACAGTGACTCTGGCAGCGGGTGGGGGGCGTGTACATCTGGGAAACCTAAGGTAATAGTGACCACCCAGAATTCAGTGACGCAATCAGTAGGGAAGAGAAAACAGATGAGGGGAATGGTAATAAAGATAAAGGCTGACACCTGCACAGACCTCCCTGACTTACACGTATGTCTCCAGTGTCACCTCACTTGATCCCCTGGACAATACTGATAAGGAGTTTTTATTATAGTTCCATTTCAGGGACGAGGGTGCTGACGTGGAGTCGCTGAGGAGGGGAACCTGTGCCGAGGGGCCACATGGGCCTTCTAGATCCTAGACTGTGGCCTTCTGACTGAATCCAACTTTTACAGAACAAATTCTTTTATTAAAAGGGGTGCAGCGGAGAAAGATGAAGCTTTTCTTTCCTCCTTTGGTGCTTCAAAAAGAATAATCTTGAAATTCAGAAGGCTGCAGGTTCCCCAGCACTGGCTGAGTATCCTATTTTCCTTGTGAACACGTATTATTCAATACTTAGTAAGTTTGAAGTTTGCTAAAAGTGTACATATAGACTATTAACTCTTAGGAAGGACTTTGAACCTATTACTTCAACACCTAGGAGTGGGCCATTCTGACACAGAACTCTGGTGTGATTTTTGCCATAGTTAAGGAAAACATATTAAGAAGAAGAAGGCCACACGGGCATTGTTTGATATTCTTAGGGCAAGTGACTAAAGGAACAAACCTAAACCCCAAAATTCTAAACCCAAAGAGTTTCCAGACATAAAGAATGCTTCCCTGATACTTAGAAATTAAATGAAGGACTGGATATTTACATAACAGTTAATTTAAAAAGGAACACAAACAGCATGCTTAGAAGTCAGAGGACATGGATGGGGGAGCTAAATTAAAGAGAGCAGAAAAGTTGTTTCATATTCAAACCTCACAGCTATCTACTTAGCAGGTAAACTCTGGCTGTGGTCAACCTCCATTCCTCTGAGAGAAAAAGTTCCAGCCAGTTCCCCCAGTGACACTGTGAATTAATGACTCAAAGGAGCCTTCACACTCCTGGCCTGGTGCCCCTCACTGTTTTGAACGACAAACTTTTCAGTGCTTTGAGCATAAAATTAATTAGGAAATTAGCATACAAATCATTGATTAAAATGTTCTGCTTATAGAATTTTCATAAGGAAGATGCTGGTTTGGGGGATAACTGCACAGCTTGGTCTGACTGCAGGGTCCGAGACCCTCCCGGAGCAGGCCTTGCCTTCTTACCACCAGGTGGCAGCACACGCACAGCCTTCCAAAGGCTCCCTACGGCCACCTGCTCCAGCAGAGAGACAGGCCCGGGTTAGTCATCCCACAACCCCATGTGGTGTCAGTTTCGGTGCGCTTGGTCGTCTGGAGTTTTCTCTGAGCTCTCCAATCTCACCAGAGGTTGCATGCGTGGTTTTGCTGGGGAGATACCTGCTATGAGACTGTCTATGGAACTGAGTGTAGCAAAAGAGGGAAAAGTGTAACAGAACTTCCCCCACTTTGAATGTCATTTTCATCCCTGTAAATAAGCAGGGCGACTTGGATCCAGAAGGAGACACCTCAGATCTCCTCCTCTGCAGAGCCAGGTCTTCAGGTAACAAAACAGTCACTCCTGTGACAGAGATATTGCAAGGAAACAGAAAACTCAGAGATGCGGATTTACTGGGAGCAAATATCTTCCAGAACATGGTAAAGCATTCTTATCCTAAAGAAAGTCATCTTTTGGGGTGACCCAGCTGGCTTTCCTCTAGAAAGCAGCATCTTGAACCAAAGTTATATTGTTTGTTTGTTTGTTTGTTTGTTTGTTTTTGAGACAGAGGCTCTCTCTGTTGCCCTGGGTAGAAGGCTGTGGTGTCATAGTTCACAGCAATTTCAAACTCCTGGGCTCAAGAGATCCTTCCGCCTCAGCATCTTGAGTAGCTGGAAGTATAGGCATCTACCACCACACCCAGCTATTTTCATGCTTTAGTGGAAACAAAGTCTTGCTCTTGCTCAGGCTGGTCTTGAACTCCTGAGCACAAGCAATCCACCTGCCTCAGCCTCCCAGAGTGCTAAGATTACAGGCATGAGCCACCAAGTCTAGCTAAAACTTATGTTATCAACATGCACCTTGAACATGCAGTAAGTACTATAGTATATACTTTCTATAGATTACCTCATTTAATCTCACAATGAACCTAAGAAATATGTGTTATGATTGTCCGAATATTCAAACAAGGAGGCTGAGCATTAGAACAGTGAACTGACCTGACCAAGCCCTCGCATTTGAATCCAGTTCTCTCGCTGGCAGCTAGAATTTGACTGGACACATTTTGTTGTGTTTAGCACATCGTTTAACAGGGCAGACTCCCACCCACCACAGGCACAGAAGGCGGCATGTGCTATGTTCTATTTCAGAATCCGCAGGTGAGACGGAGCAGGATGCTGGGAAGGAGAACCTGAGCTGGCCCTGTCACACCAGCCTCATCTGTGTGAAGTTCCTGCAGGCCTGGCTCAGCAGAGATTCCGCTCACTGGGTCCATCCCTGGGACAGAGGTGGCTTAGCCATCGTCAGATTTGACTCTGACAGACAGGGAAGGCTGAGGTGGTGTAGATGAAGAGGCACACAGCTCAACAACACAGTCAGCATGTGCGTAGATATTCCTGGGTGCTCACCTCATCTTAGTGATGTCTCAGTCTGTTTAAAGTGCTGCTATAACAGAATATCTGAGACTTGGTAATGTGCAAAGAACAGGAATTTATTCCACATAGTTCTGGAGGCTGGGAAGTCCAAGAACAGGGTGCCAGTGAGACTGGTGTCTGGTGAAAGCTCATTCTTCAAAGATGGGCCAGCTAGGCCCATGACAGAAGAGCAGTAAGGAGACGTACCTGGGTTCCCTCCAGCACTTTTGGAAGGCACTAGTCCTTTCACAAGGGGAGCACCCTCATGCCTAAATCACTTCCCAGAAGGACTCACCTTTTGTTACCATCACAGAGGGGATTAGGTCTCAGCACATGAATGTGGGAATACTCTGATGACAGCAGTGAGCTTTATCACATGGCAACCTCTGCCTCTCCTCTGTGCCTCTAGATTCAAACCCTTAGTTAGGTCTTGGAGTCATTTTGCAGGTAAGATAGTGCAAGGCCAAGGATCTTAATTTCACTCATGGGAGCATACCTGGAATTACAAATTTCCCTCTAAGTTTGTTTCCCAAATTTTTGTTTATGGTAAATTTTTCTCTGATCTGCATCAAAATTAGAACAACAGGACACTGTGGTTAGTTTTTCATAAAGCTACATTAATGAGATTTGGAAGCAAATCCCTTATTTTGAGATTCTGTTTCCTATATCTTTGCAATTAAAATGTTTCTCTTAGAGAACAGTGGAAGCTTATGTTTTTTTGTTTTGTTTTTTTTTGTTTGTTTGTTTAGAAACAGAGTCTCACTTTATCACCCTTGGTAAAGTGCCGTGGTGTCCATAGTCCACAGCAACCTCCAACTCCTGGGCCTAGGCGATTCTCTTGCCTCGGCCTCCCCAGCAGCTGGCGCCACAACGTCCAGCTATTTTTTTGTTGCAGTTTGGCTGGGGGCGGGTTCGAACTCACCACCCTCGGTATATGGGGCCAGTGCCCTACCCACTGAGCCACAGGTGCCTCCTGGAAACTTATGTTTTAATCTAAATGAAATTCCCTGGAAAAATTAAATCTTGGCAAGTCTATGGAACTCTCTTCTTTTTTACTTCCTTTTGTTTATTTTTTTTTAATTAAATTATAGCTGTGTACATTAATGTGATCATGAGGCATCATCCCACTGGTTGACAAAGCCTTCCTGGCATTTTCTTAGTTGTTCTGTTAAGACAATTATATTCTACATTTACTGAGTTTCACATGAATCCTTGTAAGATGCAAAAAAATGTTACAGATCAAAATCTGGGAGCCTTGGCTCTGAGTAGTCTTCAACCTTGGTGTGCCTGATCGCATTAGGAGTGTTTCATATACTGCCATCTAGTGGTCGTCATGGTTCGCACTCACTGGCTCTTCCCTTTGAGGCACAAGTGGTGGGTAAGTCTACAGAGACCCAACTTGGGGTGGGGGTGTGTGTGTGTTTACATGAGGCAGCAACAGCAGAGATATATTAACATTAAAAAAAAACAGGTTTTGAAAATTGCGTCGAAATATTTGCAGTGAAAAAAGGTCCCACTCCAAACCCATGTGGGCAGAATTAAGAACAGGTGCATGGGATTAACACTCTGTTTTTTCCAACATCCACCACGCAAACAGCAGCAAGCACTGAACCATTCATTCTTGAGAGGGTTATCAATGAATAGGAATTGAAAAGTTGTAGAGGAAAAGCCTTCAAGACTACACTTGAACCAAATGTGTTTGTAATTTTACAACTGAGAATATCCCTCCAAACTCTCGGAGGACCCATTAGCCTCTCAAAAATGGGCAAGTATATAATTCTGCAAGAGTATGGTGCTCTTGAGGTGGTGAGGGGGGCGTGGGGGTGCAAATATCGGATAGTCCTTGCCTTTTGCTTGATCTATGTGCAGACATGGCCTGCCCACCTGCAGCTAATACACACCACCTCTGTCCCATCCTGCAGAGCTCCATGAAGCTCTCTCCCCTCAGCCTCCCATTGACCTCCTCCTCCAAGCTGGTTGCTCATCTGCCAGTCAAAGGGACTCAGTTTCCGACTGCTGAATGAGAGAGAGAGAAAGGGGAAGGAGAAGAAGGGAGAAGTGAAAAAATCCCCAAGGCTGGGGCAGACAGAACACTGGTGGTTGGCTCCATAGAGAGCCTACATCTGGTCAGCCCTTTGAAACCCAGAAGGCCATGTGTAAAAGGAACTTAAACCACATGGTGCTCTGTGACTCACCTGAGTCATCTTGAATTGAGCCACAGAAATTCAGTTTCTGGACATTGGTACCCAAGTAGGCAGGGTATAACTTGCTAGCAGCTGTGTTCTGAGAAGCCATGTGTACTGTACTATCTGAGACCTGAAACACATTAAATCAATGAGCTGCAGTGTTCAGGTGCCTGGGCTGGCTCAGCAAATCCATTCAACATATTCTGCGTTTCTGCCCTGCAATTCTGGCCTCCTTGGAATCACCTGTTCTGTCCCTGTGTTGGACAGAGAATGGGTATGGGGGTGTTCTGCAGAAACTTAATCATTGATTCTTTTAATAATTTTCATTAGAGACACTTAGTGCATCAGAAGTGGATGGACAGGATTAGAAATATATAAATCTAAATATAATTAATCACATTTTCCAAGGGAATATATTCGAAGAACTTTTAGAGAAGGCAGCAGCCAACAGTTAAAGAAAGCAACTCCAAGGGTGCAAACAGAATCATTATAATGCCCTTGCTCTTCCTGGTTCCTGAGCATGCCAGGTTTATTTTTACTCATTTCAGTCTTCTCCCTACCTATCTGCCTGTCAGACTGTGCCCCAGGAAGGCTCTGTACCCTTAGGTCTGGCTCACAGTAGGTACTCAGTAAGCGTCTAACAAACTGAGCTGCCAAGAGCAGGCGTGATCTATGACGTCTCGTCCACTCATTCTGTTTATGTTGATCACGTGCCTTCTATGAACTACGTGTGTACTAAGCACTGAGACCAGAAGCAAGCAGGGCAGATCCAGCCTCTGCTTTGTTTGTTGTAGGCAGAATAATGCTCCCCAAACATGTTCCATCCTAATCCGTGGAACCTATGAATCTGTTATCTTACATGGCAAGAGAAATTTTGCAAGTGTGACTGTGCCAAGGATCTTGAGCTAGGAAGATTATCCTGGATTATCTAGGTGAGCCTGATGGAATCAAAAAGTTTCTGAAGAGAAGGACACAGGAGCAGAGGTTAGAGCCATGAGGACCACAGTCACGGAACCCGGGCAGGCTTTAGAAGCTGGAAAAGGTAAGGAAATAGATGCTCCCTAGGAGTATCCAGGAGCACAGCCCTGGCCACACCTTAGTGTTAGCCCAATAAAACTGACCTTGGAATTCTGACTTCTAGAAACAGAAGATAATGAATTTGTGTTGTGCTTAACGCCACTTAAGTTTATGGCAGTTTGTTATAGCAGTAACAGGAAATGAATCCATGCCAAGCATACCTATAGCTTATTAAACGCTTTGCGTAATGTTTACCAGACATTTATAAACATTGGTCTGTTTGTGATGACAGACCAAGAGGAGAGTGCACTAGCTCATTCACCTCATTATATCTGCACACACACACACTGGCCTAAAAATGTGTTCTTCTCTCTGCCGGTCAGAGTACCTGCCTTTCTGAATCTGTACCTTCCTGAGATAAAAGGAATTCAATTTGTAGCTTCCAGTGCCCTGTCCTGAGGCTTTAAATGTTTATAGAAGGTATTTGGTGATGCGTCCTTCACCCTGATGACAACTTGCACTTAGGAGGAATATTGTTCCCAAATTTCCAATCAAGTTCAACTTTGTTTTCTGATCCTGGCATCCTTAAATTGTAGACAGGAGATTTTCATCTTCTTTCTCCAAAGGGGAGACTGAGGCACCAATCTGAACAAGTCTGCTTCCCCACCCCCCCCAAAAAGATGAGCTCACCTCTTCCAGGGTTGTTCTTTTGACCTCTGCTTTTGTTTCCCAAGGAAGAGAGAGAAAGGCTTTAAACACACAGGATGAAGGAGATGGATTACCAGAGGGGAGAAGAGAAATTCTGGAAAAAGAGTAATAGTTAAAACCTATGGGATAAGAGAGCCTTTGTTTTTTAAATTAAAACTTGGGGGAAAATTTGACAACTGTATGCATTTCATTTTGAAACTCATTTAACCCTAAAACGTCAAAACGAAACTCCAGGGGTGCAAACCCACAACAATCAAAATAAAAACAAGTTTTCACAGACTGCTGCAAAGCTAAATATAAATTTTCAGATAGATCTACTCACCTCCAGGTTCATGACTTTTTAGAACTATTTCAAATATTACTTTTAAAAGGAATGTCAAATGAAATAAAAATTGTTTGGTGTGGACAGGCTGGGTGTGGGGGTTATTTTTTTTTTTTTCGTTTTGGCCCCCTCCAAACTGTCAGGATGTTTTCAAATACCATTTGTGGTCACCTACACGGGTAATATTTTCTGATTGTGGTCAAAAGAAGCTGACTGAAGGTTGTGTGTTTGCTCCAGGAGGAAGCCTAGCTGTCACATGCCTGGCCTTGGTGCACAGGTGCTCTTTGTCACCCTGTTTCTGGTGTGCTGGTGCACGTGTGAACCTCTGCATTTCAACATGATAAAAAGCATGATGAAAATTGGAAACCAAAGTCCTCTGGCTGCGGCAGGGAGCACCACAGCCCTCTCTTTTCTCTGCCTCCCACCTCATGTCTGTACCTAGGAGTTCAAGATTGACAGAGACTCTCTGGAAAATCCTGTGCCCTGTGAGGCCTGCTCAGAATCGCCCATGGCCTGAGGGTTACCTGGAATCATGGCCTTTCGGGTTCATCTGGATGTGGGGAGAGCTTTGAACCAGGACCTTTGACCTGCTGAGAGAGTTCTTGTGAAGGCATGAATGAGGCAGCTGGGGTTGTAGGCTTTTATTTGTGGTGGGCTGTTTTCCTGCCACGGTTGTTGTGGTTTACCGTCTACCTGAGGGTTCAAAACTATAATACTTTGAGAAAGAGGATGAGTTTGTTTCAGATTGGTAGCTCTCAGGCCTGCCCAGCTGCGGCCGAGGGGCGCTCGCTCTGCCCTGCGTCTCCTGGCCATGGGGCCCAGTGAGGTACCATCAGGAGAAGAATGACTAGAATCTAGAATCACAGACCTGCAGGGCACTGTGTTATTTCTAGGAATGGTGATTTGGGGAAGACTAAGCAGCAACTCTAGACTGCCGTGCAAAAGACACTTTCACAGAATGAACAACAAAAGTCAACCATAAAACCATGTAGTCCAAGAAAGGAATTGTTAAATCAAAACCCTTAGCATTCTGCAGACTGCTCTCAGAGATCTACGCTAAGGAAATAATCATGAGTGTGTAAAATATTTTCAAAAATAGTCACAAGGGTGTTTATTAGGAGCTTGTCTATAATAATAAGAAATGGAAAAACTTAAATAGTTATCAGGTTATTGATCAAATAAATTATGTTTTAACTACCTTATCACCATAATCAATAGCTACATTTATTGGATTACTATGTGCTAGGTGTTGGCTGCTCAGATTATGTGCATTATTTATCACATCTAATTCTTAACACAACCCACTTACTCTACACTCTCTTGAGTGCAGGGAACTCACACTCAGAGTATTATGTATTCAGAGAGTTCCTGGTGCCAGTGTGGAAGGATAAACAGTGGTCCTCTCCAAAATTCAAGTCCAATCAGAACCCAGAATATGACCTTATTTGGAAATAGGGTCTTTAAAGATGTAACTACTGAAAGACCTTGAGAAGAAATCAACCCAGACTTAGTGTAGGCCATAAAGTTCACTGTCATGACAGATGTCCTTCCATGAGAAAGAAGAAAGTGATCTGAGACGCAGGTGTGAAGATGGAGGCAGAGACCAGGGTGGTGCGCTCACAGCCAAGTGTGCCAGAGGCTGGGGCAGCCCCTTCTGTGAGGAGAGGGGCATGGAACCAGCCTCTGTCTCCTGGAACTACAGAAGGAAGTCTGCTGACACTGATTTAAGTTTCTGCTGTTTGTGGCAGCCACAGGAAACTAGTATACTAATGAGTAGTGCCCTGGGAGCTAAGCCCCAGCTGACCCAGCACCCACGTGCTTCCTGCCAAACTGCACTGCCTCTAGCAGCCCGGCCCAAAATGTATGTATGATATATCACATTTGCTTAAAAATTTGAATATGTACATAGAAAAGAATTGGAAGCATATATAACAAAATGTTTATTTCTGGGTGGTGAGTTCCAGATGGATTTTAATTACCTTCCTTTTTGCTTATCTGCTTTTCCTTTTTTCAGCCTTAAAATGTAAAACTTTTCACAGTGAGACACGCTGAAGTATGCAGGGGTAAAGAGTATCAGGCTGTGACTTACTCTGCATGGTTCAGACAAAAAATGATAATAAGTATAGACACAGAGGGAAACTGACAGGGCAGACGTGGGAAAATTTTAACGATGGAGAATCTGGGTAAACAGTATAAGGGACTTCTTTGTGTTATTTTGCAGCTTTTCAGGAATTCTGAAATTAGACAAAATTTAAAAGTTACTAAAATGTTTTAAAAATTTTTTTAAAGAGTCCTAACATGGAAGATGTCCAAAGCTGAAACAGAAACAACTTTATAAACATAAATGCCAAGAGAACAGCCAAGAATCAGAAAAGTTTATTTGAGAACAAAGTCAATATTTATGTTATTGTAAAGATGACACTCAAAAAAATTAAACAAAATTCAGAGAGCAAGAGAGAGGCGAGGCAAGAGGTGACAGAAGAAAGTAATGCCAAGAGGAAGTTCCTATTGAATGACAGCCGTGGGCTGGTGCAGCCTGACTCAGCTGTCGGCTGCAGCTTTGCACAGAGTCAAGACCCAGTGATGGAAGGCGGGGCCTGGCCAAGGAGCCAGAAGACTCTGGGTTGCGACCTGCAAGGAAGGAAGTGGGGCCCAGGTCACCTTTATTGCCTTTTCAATCTCTGACAGCAGTGGCAGTTTCAAGTTACTGGTTCCACAATCTCCAGAGGGTGCTCATGAATAATTATCCAGATTGCATTTTCTTTTCTTTCTTTCTTTCTTTCTTTTCTTTTTTTTTCTTTTCTTTTTTTTTTTTTTTTGAGACAGAGTTACACCCCGTCACCCTGGGTAGCATGCTGTGGCATCATCATCTTAGCTCACAGCAACCTCAAACTCTTGGGCTCCTGAGATCCTTTTGCCTCTGCCTCCCAAGTAGCTGGGACTATAGGCACCCACCACAACACCAGCTACTTTTTCTATTTTTAGTAGAGATAGGGGTCTCACTTTTGCTCAGGCTGGTCTCAACCTCCTGAGTGCAAGTGATCCACCCAACTTAGCTTCCCAGAATACTGGGACCACAGGTGTGAGCCACACCCTGCCTGGCCAGATTACATTTTCAAATAATATAGAGACAAGCTAGAGGAGAGTATCACGGTCTTTAGAAAATGTGAAATTATTAGCAGGCCACTCAATATTTTTATTTTACTAGGACAGAGATTCTAATTATGTGCCAATTTTAAAGCTCACTTCCAACCAATGTGTCTAGTTTTACCATCTGGGCAAATGCAGGGAACAGTATGTCCGCAATTTGAACTTATCTAAAGGGGGGAAAAGTCACATTACTAAATGGTGTTATTTCAGATGGCTTATTTCTCTGTCACTAATTTATATAAAAATCTCTGGCTGTTACAAAAGTTAACTCAGTGTTATTGTCATTATTTGACTGGCATATGAGACACCGTGCAGCTAGACAGTTCCCCGCCATGTGGAGAGGTCACGTGTGCCCACACCCCACATCGGCGGGCTGGGCGGTGCTGGTGGGCACAGCTGAGGAGTGGCCCACCCCTCTCCACTGGCACAGGTAAGTGTCTGGTTTGGCAAACGCACCCTGAATATCAGATACACTTAATTGAGTCAAAGAATAATGGGCTCATTTTTATCCCGTTCTCAAGTCGTTTCACGTTCACATTCCTTCATCACAAAGGTCTACTAATAGTTCCAATTTGCAGTGCCAAGTAATTTGTGCCTAGTAATTCCATAAATGTTTGTATTTCTGGTTCCCGCAAAGCATTTCCACTTCTCAGTGCCTGTAAGTAGACATTTTGAGGGAAACAGCCCCACAAAGAGCATGGGCTAAACCAGTGTTCCATCTGGTGTCACCTGTGCCTGTCCTGTGCATCCCTGTAGATGCTGTGAGTGGTAGCACAGTGACCTGGCTGCTCCAGGTGCCACCGTGGGCCCTTCAGACAGCAGTACCAGCCCAGAGGAGGGGGTCTGAGTGGGAGATTATTGGGTATACCTATATTTTTCCCTAATGTGTTTAAAACTAATTGGAAGTACAAATAGACTGGCTTCTTATGGAAAGAAAAGCAGCTTCTTGGTAAGATTCTAGGCCAGCAGTCCCTCTTGTACTTTACGTTCTTTTGAGCCCTTTTTGTTGGTTTTATTAACACTTTCTGCTTCACTCCATCATCATAGAGTGCCAAGAATGTTTCCTTGTATATTCCAAGCCTCCTTTTCATAGTGAAATTTCCTCCCAAAGCCTGTAGTAGCCCTGGCATTTTGAGTTGTTGCTCTTACTTTGGAGGTGACAGGATACTGCCCACAAGCTCATGTGTAAAGCACAGCCTGCTGACCATAACGAACCTGAGTGTAAGAGGAGTTTCTAAGTCACTGAGGTCAGGTGGCCTTCACAGACGGGGAAGCTGGAGACGTGATTGAAATGCTCACTTGTGGCTTAGACCACTAGACCCTGATCTCACCGAGAGAAGGTTGAAGCCATCTACTGAGGAGTTTCAGTTGAAGATAAAGCTCAGACCTTACTTCTGGAAGTGATTAGGAGAATAGTTAACTTTTTAAAAAGTGGCTAAGGTGTTCATGAGCTTGGTTAAGACTGTGTTCTCGTGTCTGAACTCAACTCATCAACCTGCATTCTTTGGTCTGGGCTCTGCTAGGCCCCCTTGTAGAGGAGGGGAGAACGAGGTTCTTGCATTTCAGCACAGAAGGATTATGTGTGTCGTGCCTGATGAAGTCTAATTCCTGTAGAGTCAGAAAGATGGTTTTCTTGAAGGTTTATGTGTTACATTCATGATGCGTGGGGCAAAGTCACAGGGTCACTCGTTTCTTGGGTAGTGACTCTTGGACTTGCAGTCAGCATAGCAGTGCTCATCAATCAAGGGAAGGTGCCTTGAGTTTAGGGCAGTGGCTCCCAAAGTCTGCTGTGCAGAAGAATCACCCAGTGATGGGAGAGGAGAAGCTAGAACTGTGGGTGCTGGGGCCTCTACCCCAGGTACTGATTCTGCAAGCTAGGACAGACCTGCCTTTGTAACAAATACTCTGGTGATTCTGATGCGAGTAGTTTGTAATGAGAAACACAGTTCTGTAAATTTTGGTAAAGCATATTTAGACACATGTTTTTTGGTTTTCCACTCAAAATTGTAATATTTCAAACATTTTTAATAATAAATATGTAGAGCACAAAAAGATAGCCAACACCATTAGGCATTATGATTAAACAATTGAAAATTACAACGAAGTTCTACAACATTCTAATTAGAACGACCATAATCAAAAAGACTGACAATATCAAACATCACTGACAGGAAATTAAAATGATGAGCAATTTGGAAAACAGTCTACCAGTTCCTTAAAAACTTAAACATACACTAACTACATGACTCAATAATTGTAATCCTACATCTATACCCACAAGAAACAAAAACGTACGTCTACACAAATGCACATGAATGTTCATGGAACATTATTCATAATTGCCCTAAACCGAAACAACCTAAATGTCTATCTGCTGGTGACTGGCCAAACAAAAGGTGACATTTCTGTCTGGATATTATTCAGCCTTAAAAGAAGTGGCTGGTACAGTGGCTCACACCTGTAATCCTAGCACTCCGGGAAGCTAAGGCGGGAGGATCACTTGAGGCCAGGAGTTCAAGCCTAATCTGAGCAACAGCAAGACCCAGTCTCTACCAAAAATGGAAAAAATTAGCCATGCATGTGACAGGTGCCTGTAGTCCCAGCTACTTTGGAGACTGAGGCAAGAGGATTGCTTGAGCCCAAGAGCTTGAGGTTTCAGTGAGCTGTGATGATGCCATGGCACTCTAGCCTTGGGCAACAGAGTGAGAGTGAGATTTTGTCTCAAAAAAAGAAGATCTATTGATATGTGGTACAACATGTATAAACCTCAAAAACATTATGCAAAATGAAATAAGCCAGACACAAAAGACTGAAGACTATATGATTCCATTTAGATAAAATTTCTAGAAAAGGCAAATCTATAGAGCTAGATAGAGAGCAGGTCAGTAGCTGCCTGGGGCTGGGAGCAAGTCTGTGAATGGACAGGAGGGACCGTTTTGGTGAGCTGAGCTGTTTAGAAGAGGATAGACAGAGGGCAAAACTCAATAAAGTCACCCCCATCATTAAACTGTATAGTTACACTGGATGAATTTTAAGGTATATACTTTATACCTCTAAAAACCTAGTTTTTAAAATCACAACAGGCTTCCCCAAATGACAACTGAGTGGCATGAACTAATCAATTTTTAAAAAGTGAAAGTATTTAAGAGACGGTAGGAAAGGAAACACAAATCTATGTATACTTATATAGTGCTTTCTGCATTTTGCCATCGGCCGTGGCCAGGGGTCAGTCTCATTTGTAAGTGGTTGTTTTCTTTTCTGCTCACTTTACTCAGCCTCAGCCTTCGCTAACTTACCCACTACTTGCCAGCTACACACGGCTTTTCTGGATTTTAACCTCTTCCCCTTTCGTCTCACTAATAGGCTGTTGAGGCCTTTTGGCTTCCTTAACAGTCAGAGAGGACTGTCCACCATTCCCTCTGACTCATCTGCTTTCTTTTCCACATGGCAGGAGAAAAGAAAAGAGTTTTCAGTCACATTATATGTCTTAGTGTCAGCAATTCAATTGTTCCCTTAGCAACCATCGCTTTTACCGCTGGCTTTCCGAGATACACTGCCTTCTCAAAGAGCTCAGAGTCACAAAACAGTTTGGTTCATACCACAAGCTGTTTTCTAAAAAGACTAGTATCTCTTCTAGAGCAAATTATTTTTAAAACAATATTCAAACAAAGCTCACTACTTTTAGACAAACCTGATAAGGGGACAGCAAACCAGAGGGTCACTGGGCTTGCACAGAGTTGGCACCCACAGACTCACTGCTGCCCTCCTCCCAGCAGATGTCCTGGGTCACCGGGAACTCAAGAGCAGGCAGGAGGGAGGGGATGCCGAGCAGGGTGATCTAGGGACGCTCTTGCCCTTGGGGAAATCCAGGTATTATTTTGCCTCTCACTGGTTCCACATCCAGGTGAAAAATATGACCAATGGATAGTCCAAAAGTGACATTTCCTTTATTATTCCATTGTTATTTATTTTCCAAGAGAACCTATAAATTGTTTTCCTTTTTAAAAAAAATTCCATGGCTGTATGCCACGTTTATAAACCTAGCACTTTAGGGGGCCAAGGCAGGAGGATTGCATGAGGCCAGGAATTTGAGACCAGTGTAAGCAAGAATGAGACCCCATCTCTATAAAAAAATAGAAGAGTGGTGACAGGCACCAGTAATCCCAGCTACTCAAGAGGCTAAAGCAAGAGGATTGCTTGAGCCCAGGAGTTTGACATTGCTATGAGCTGTGATGACACCTTTGCTCTCTAGCCTGGGCAGCAGAGCAAGACCCTGTCTCCAAAAAAAAAAAAAAAATTTACAAAATAAAACAGAAAACTTCACATTTTCTGTGTTTACCACTATTTGAGAGCAAGAATAGCCCAGAGTTCAGAGATCGTGTACAGACGCTGAAGAAAATATTTCCCAGACACCTTGAAAAGGATTTGGAGTTTTTGACAATTCTATTTCCCAGGCCCATCTCTAGGAATAAAATCTCTTGGTAATAGCCAGTAGGGTTTTTTTTTTTTTTTTTTTTTTTAATTAGTAAGAGTAAAGAGGTATTTTAGCACTATTGAGTGCACAGTGCCTTTGCAGCATTTCAGAACACCTGCACTTCGACCAATTGGTCCCAAATATCTTTAATGGACCTCTGCTAACTATTAAGTTTTGTGCACTAGGCATTGGGTATATTAATTAGAAGATTTTGGTGCCTAACTTATTTTAATAGATATACAAATTTAGGGTCTTTTATAAGCTCTTTTTATTTCTACTTTTCTCTTAAATCAGTTCTGTGTTGTTTTGTTTTGCATTTTTAGATAGAATCTTACTCTGTCACCCTAAGAGTGTCATGGCACCTTAGCTCAAAGCAACCTCAAACTCCTGGGTTTGAGCTATCTTTTTGCCTCAACCTCTCAAGTAGCTGGGACTACAGGCACCCAATACAACACCCAGCTAGTTGTCCTTGTGCCTTTTTTTTTTTTTTTTTTTTGGAGTTTTGGCCGAGGCTGGGTTTGAACCCACAACTTCGGCTATGGGGCCAGCGCCCCACTCCTTTGAGCCACAGGCACCGCCCTAGTTTTTCTATTTTTAATAGAGATGGGGTCTCACTCTTCTCAGGCTGCTCTCAAATGACTGAGCTCAGGCAAACAATCCACAGGCCTTGGCCTCCCAGAGTGCTGGGATCACAGGTTTGAGCCATTGTGCAGCACCTGCCTCCTAGAGTATTAGGATTGCAGGTGGGAGCCACAGCACCCCACCATCATTCTGTTCTTAATTTGATCTTCCTTGAGATCAGCCCAAATGAAGACAATTTTCCTGTATATATATTATGTTTAAAACTGTTGACACAAAAGTTACGGACCCAGTGGGCTTGTAAAGGAAGAAGGAAATCCTTTACCCAGTGGGCTTGTAAAGGAAGAAGAAAATCCTTACAAGGAATGCTTGTAAAGGAAGAAGGAAATCCTTTACATGGTTTGCAACCTGCAGGGAGAGAGGCCCAGTAACCGCAGGTTGCAAACCCCATCTCTACCCCATCGGCTCCCACAGCTGCAGTTGTGCTGAGAGCCTCAGTCTGGGCACAGGTGACCCCAATTGATCCTTCAAGACATTCTGAAAGGTTGTAAGGAAGGCCAGTCCACCCCTTTAGGTTTCCCCAAAGTAATACTGAGTTACCAAGAAGGAAAAACTCAAACCACAAGTTGAGTTTCTGACTCCACTTGAAGATGAGATTTGCCAGCAGCTCATCTCAAATAACCTAAGTGAAAATATCACCCAATTTTTCACCCAATTTTTCCCCACTTATAGATAAATGAAAAGCTATTTGCTTTTTAGCTCAAAAAAGGTGAAGGAAGTCATAGCCATTTGAATTTTCCTTGGAGGAATCAATAAAATGTGTTTTATTATGACAGAAGAAGAAACGTCTTCTTAATTCCTCCGTTCTTACTAGGAGCTAACACTTCTACGCTGCAGCAGACAAGTGTGCTTGGGTCTGAACTGTGTTCCTCTTCTGCTCAAGGCCTCTGGGCAGCTCCTTCCCTGCAAAGAGAGGGTCAGGGGGACTGTGCCGCCCAGTCCCCCATGGCCTTGACCTGTGTGGATGCTATAATTCCTGGCTTTCAGCTTGTCCGCCCCAGCTGCTGCCCAGACCCCTTCCTGGCCCTGCCCCTGGGAACCCAGTGACTGTCACATCAGCATTCACACCTCCTAATTCACAGGCACCTTTCTTCTCACCACCATCTGAGTCCCAGTCAAAGAGGTGTTAAAGGGAAGAAGAAATATATATACACAGATACCTACATGTAAACACATACACATAAAAAAAAAATACACGTTCTAGGAAAGATTCAGGACTGAGGTAGCCCAGAGATCAGTGCTCTGAGTCTCACCAGGGTGATCTCGGCAGGAAGTGACCCAGTGAACATCCTGCCCACGGGGGCCCATCCCACGTCCCGCTCCTGGCTGGGGAGGGCTGGCTGCCACCCAGCCTTGCTTTCTAGGCTAGAGTGAGCAGCCAGTTGAATATCTGTTAACAGTTTGGCAGTTGTCTGTGTAAAGTTTAGGTCAGTTTAGCTGAGAAATTGGCACACTTCCATCCCAACCCTACCCCGGCCTCACATGCAGTCTCCCTGGCTCCTCAGCAAAACTTCATGTAGAGCCTGCATGCTCAGGGGTAATTTTCCCTGAGTCACCATCCACTAGCAGGGTCTAATCTAGTCACTATCACAGCTGATCATTCATTTTACAAACAGAAACCAATTTATAAGTCTTAGGGTTTTTGACTCCAGGAACAGGAGACAGAAATCGCCCCACACTCTGGTGGCTAGTTTTGTCACCAGCAGCTTTGCCTGGCCCATCAAAACCAGGTCAGTGCCTGGATGACCCTCCGTGACTAGTGGAGGCTTCTAGGCGGCGACTGGGTGTTGACTGCATGACTGCCGGAGCACAAGTGATGTTCACTGTAAACAAGGGGGTTCTGGGCTATGGGATGGGGCGCAGGACAGCAGGGGAGCAGAATAGAAAAGGCGAAGGGGGCATTTGAGGAGAGTAGAGACCACATTTATGAACATATACCATTAAGGTACACATGTGATATCACATCATCCTAAAGGATTTGGAAAATGTAGAAAGTTCAAAGAAAAAAATAAAATCCACAAGTTTGCTTCCCCAGAAAGAGTAGGGTGTATTTCGTGTATCTTATTTTGTTTGTTTACATAAATGTGACCCAAGCCTTCATTTCTGTCCCCCGTTTAGTGCCGGTTGATAAAGTATCAGGACTAGCAGGGTGGGCCCAGGCAGGGCTGAGCGCCTCGCATCCCTCCAGGGGCTGGCACGGAGGTCGTTTCTTATTTTATCACGCAGGATGCAGCCTTTCTCCTGCACGTGGGTTAAGGGATGCCTCAGTCCTCAGACCTGCAGGTCACAGCCTGTGACAACCTGAAAGGCCAGGAGCAGTCCTGGAGGTCGAACGCCCTCACGTCACAGCTGAGGAAGCCCAGGCCGGGCTCAGAGGCAGCGCAGGGCTTGGTCCCTGTCCAGGGCTCGGCTCCACTTCCCTGTGTCGTGGCCACAAGCAGGAAAGGTCTTTGACGAGAGGACTCGAGGCGGAAGGGTTTTACTTCGTGGGGTGTGCTCGGCCGGGTCCACTAGATTTCCGGGATGCGGCTGGGAGAAGAGGGGGCCGCGCAGGACACCACCGGCTAGAAGACCCCGGTCAACAGCCCGGCCGTGCTCGGCCTCTGCAGAGCCACCTCCTCTGCGGCTCCCTGTTTCGTGTTATTGCAGGAGCCCCTTTCTGGGATCCCTGCTCCCATCCTACCCATCACGTCCCCTGTGCTGATCACCTACCAAAGTCAGCAGGATCCTTCTAAAATATAAAACTGCTCAAACTCTGCAGCGGCTTCCCACCTTACTCCGGGTAAGAGACAAATCCCTGAACCGTCCACAGGGCCTTCCCGACTCGTCTACCCCTGCCACGCCCCCTCCCGGGTCCTCCCCCTCGCTGGCCACTGGCCCCTGCCACGCCCCCTCCGGGGTCCTCCCACTTGCTGGCCACTGGCCCCTGCCACTCCCCCTCCCGGGTCCTCAACACTCCCAACACTCCGGGAAGCCTGGGGTCTGTCTGTTTAATTTGTCAAGGCACTTTTGTTGGAGTCAGACCAAGTGCAGCTAGTTAAGGGGGAAAGGAGGCCATTTGCTACCAGAACTCATGAATCCAAGGGCAGGAGGGAAGCGTAGAGTCGGGAAGGTCGGAAGGCAGGGAGGCAGCTCTGCCCTCCCATAGGCCTCTGTCTCCAAGTCCACTTCTTTCTGTACCTACTGGCTCTTCCTGCTGCTCTGGGCCATGTAATAGAAAGTGACCACCTGCGACTGCAGTCCCTGTACTCAGCTACTGTGTTCTGTATGCAGTGTGTGCCAGGCAGGGCACCGGGTGCCTGGGCCTTGGTGAACAAAGCAGGGCCCTCCCTTGAGGGGCCCACGTGCCAGTGGGACAGGCAGACTGCAAGGGGGTCCGCACGCAGCTGGTTAGAGGATAGGGGCTGCGGAGAAAGAGGCGAGCGGAGGGAGCATCGCCGCAGAATACAGGGTGGAGGAAGAAGGTCAGGGTAGCACCCAGGGAGAAGGCAAGTTCTGAGGAAAGACTTCCATCACCCCAGAAACTACCCCAGACGCTGCTGCTAGGGAAGGGAGGGTCACAGAAACGAAGCATGATTTCTGGAAGACACCTTGTGGATGGTGTGGGAAGGTAAAAGTCATTTCCAGAGCAGGAGGAATTATCTTGAGCCGGAAGGACGTCTCCAAATGTGTCTGCCACTAAAGGAATTTAGGGACCCTCTATTCTTGCACTGGAGGGCCTGGGATGCCTTTATAGCTTGTTTTATTTTTAAGTCATACTCCAATTGAGCTGTTCAAGTGATCTCACCTGTTGGAGGTCCCCGTAAGCCAGCAGCACTCCACCCCACAACCCTACCCAAATCCCACCCATCTGTGGGATGGCCTTGTGCTGCTCATTTCCTGCTGAATTGCTGAAGACAAGAGGCCAGAGATGGTGATAAGACAGAGAAACCTGCTGAGTGCAAGGTGACTCAGAATGACTGAACATGACGTCCACAGCCTGGCTGGCAGGCCTCTCCTTCCTCCTGGGGAAGGGCTGCCCCTGTGTAGGGTGAAGAGACTCATTCATTTCTACCCTGAGGATTTTTTTTGAAAGAGCAAAAAGTCACAGGGAATTAAGGGATTGAGAGGAAATAAGGCAGGAGGGATATTGGGTGATATAATGGCAGACACCGTAAGGTTTGGGTTATTTCCTTCTTAAGCAAACAAAAGTAGAAATGGAAAATGTTATAAACCCCAAGCCTTCACTGTTTTGTGAGGAAGGCCTAAGAGAATTTTGAGCCTGGAGGACTAACTCAGAAGACACCCCTCCCCCCCCACCCCCCCCACCCCGCCAGATATTTACAGCCTTATCTAAATTGTTAAGGCTCTGAAAAGGAGACAAGTGATATTTATAAATTTATGAATTTAGAAATGTTGGGGCACTATTATTAGAACCAAGTAATAAGAAGAACTTCTGGAGTTTCATGCGGTGCTCTGTGGCTGTGAGGTCAGGGCGGAGCTCTAGCTGACCTCCAAGAGCAAATCTCCCACTGACTCTCCTCTGTACCAGAGTTGCATGTGGAGCTCCTTGACAGCAGAGGAAGATGCTGCAGCTAAGGTAGAGAGAGTGGAACTGATAGACGTCCTTTGTTTGCTGTGACCCACAGAAAAGCATCTGCATGCTCGTGGCTCTGAGTCCCTGGGAACATTTTTGCCGGCTACCTGCTGAAGTTGCCCAAGCTTGATGGATCAGCAGGCAGGATGTCTGGAAGGAAGGCCTGCTGCTGGCTTGGGCCCATCTCAGAGAGCCTGTTGTCCTTGGTCACCTCCTCAGAGTTAGCAATCAATGCACAGTCATAAGCAAAGCAGAGTGTTTGTAAGAGTCAAAATTAGGAAAATGTTTTCTGATTTGCCTTTGAGTCCCAGGCAAATTCTAAGCACTACCTAGCCTGCAGATCTTGTCAGAACTACCTGGGCTTTCCTTGAGTGGCTGGAAATCAACCCCTCAGAGGCTGCCTCCACCCACATGGTGCCTCTGGCTGCTCAAGGAGTAAAGGCCTCAAAAGCATTTGCAGACTCCTGAGACCATGACAGGCTGGTCTGTAAAGCTAGAGGATCTTGGCTTTTTTAACCCAGTAATAAAATGTCCCCAGAAGTTTTTCTGGAGAGGGAAATCCTTGCAGGTACAGCTGGCTCCTCTCTTTATAGAAAGTTCTACTTAAGGACCTGCCAGCGGTTCTCTCTGCTGTGCCTGGGCACATCTTCGCAGGATCAGACTTCAACAAGCAGGACCCCTTCTGCCTCAAGCACACCAGCCCATAGGCACAAGTCGCAGGCCTGCTGGACAGCCCCATGGTGGCCCCTACTCATTTTCACAGAGCATCAGAGCCCAGTTTGGGCTTCTCTCAAGAATTCAGGCTTGACCTTGATGCTGTAAAGCCAATTTCCATGGAGACAGTAACATGGCCATAGTACTCTCTCTATGCAAAGTGTCTGCCTCCCGTGTTTCCCAGAGACCTTGCTGACTTCCTGGGAAGACAGCAGCGAGGACCTGCCAAGCAGGGCGTCGGCCTGTGGAGTGCACACGAGCACTGGGGGAGGGGGCACACAGGAACACAGGGGGACCGCTACACGCAGGGCCAGTACAGAGACCCAGGGGCCAAGCTGTCCAGCTCATTTCTGGACATCACTCAGGAGAGGTCTTCAACACCAGAAGAACATTTTTCCCTCTTGAAAATGAATGACTTGAATGACAACTTGAATGACTTCAAGGAGTTGTAAGGGGGCAGCAAGTGAGTAACACTTGGAGCCTCTATAAAAAGAATCATGAAAATTATCTTGCTTCATATATAGATCACTGACGGCTATTTTTGATCCAGATATAAAGGCCACAGCTGTATTGAGAAAAGTATATGCTCCAGAGCCATGAAGACTGAAATTCAAATACTCACTCTTTCACTTCCCAGTGTGTGGTTGGGCAAACCATTTACCCTCCAAGCCTCAGGTTCCTTACTTTTTAATAAAAAATAATGGCAATAAAAGTAATGAGAAATACTGAATGATCTGGAGAGGTGTACAAACAGACTTTTCCTGATGCCAGGGAAGCAAGTTAACAGATTAGCCACACTGCTCTACAAAATGTGGGACTCGGTGCTGCCTGGCCATTCCTAGCCATCTTTGTTTTTTTTTCTTTCTACACTGTGGAGACAAGGAAAACTAAATGGTCACTTTTCCAGAGCTGGCAGCATAAGATTACCAAAACACATAGTTGTGGCCAAAGAGATGTGGGCAAAGATCTTTCCCAATAAAGACATGACTAGTCCAACTTTTCCTTCTTTCCCTCTTGCCTTGAATGTGGACATGATGCAGCCGTGCTGTGCACATGAAGCAGTGAGCTGACATGGCAGTGATGTCCACAGAGAGAGAAGAAAAGAACTGAGGTTTCCATCAACATTTCTGAGCTGCCACCCCAGCCTGGGGCTGCACATTCAGACTTCTTAGCTTTGTAAGAAAAATGACTTTCTACTTGTTTGAATGACTCAGACGCATTTTCTTTTGCTTACTGCTGAAAACATTCTTATCTGATAAAGAACTTTATGATAAGTTTTGGAAATACCTTGCTGCCCTAGCAGAAAAATCTGCAATCACTTTGACCTCCTAATCAAACTCTCAAAAGCATTAGCTTTTCAGGCATTAAATAATCCTAAATATTTTAATGAAAAGGCAAGTATATCTATGAATGTGTGTTGATATGCATATGTTCACATTGTAGCTTATGAAACCTGAGGTGTCTGCTCTGGATGTCGTTCTTGACCTTTAGTAAGCACCTGTGCATCACAATTACAGTGGATTCCTCCATCAACCAAGAGTGGGTCAACAGCCTGTGGTATATGTACACCATGGATACTATCCAGCCATAAGAAAAGATGGAGACTTTATATCTCTTGTGTTTACCTGGATGGAGCTGAAACACATCCTTCTTAGTAAAGTACCACAAGAATAGAAAAAAAGTATCCAATGTATTCAATACTAATATGAAACCAATATATAAATAACTACAAGCCCATGCAAAAGAAAATCATAAGTATAGTCTAGGTAGGGGTAGGGAGAGGAAGGTGACTGGCAGCACCTCACCTACTATGCAGTGTGAGGTGTTCAGCCCCCCAGGTGAAGTGCTCAACTACAACCTGAACTTTACCTTAGAAATGAAAACAATGTAACCTAAGCCTTTGTACCCTCATGTCAATCTTAAATACAATAAACAAATAAATAAATTTTTTAATTTTTTAAATTTTTTAAATGGCTTAGTGTAGCCAGCAGAATCAGCAGAGCTCCAGCAACCCTGGAGGAGTGTTGAGTGACCAAGCCAAAGGGCCCATTGGTCTCTCCTGGCAATTGGGAGTCGTGGGCAGAATGGGATGCAGTTAAGATTTCATCACGGCCTCTGGAGCAAGATGGCGGCCAAGTAACAGCTTCTGTGCAACCGGGCACAGTGAGATGGGGGAGATAAGACTCCAGGCATCTCTGGCTGGTGGGATCTGCCCAGAAACTTCCCTTTGGTGACACAGGGAGTCAGCGAGAGACTTCTGGATCCCACGAGGAGGACAAAAGCAGTGGAAAACTGGCAAGTGGTAGGTGTAACCATGGCAACAGCAAGACTGCAAGCAGGAAAAGCCTTACCTGTGGGCTGTTTTGGTTTTTTTGGACCGGGGCACTCCATTGAACTGCCTTGGAAGATCTTGGGTGGGTGTGCGGACAACTTTGGGTGTTGTCTGGGGCCCCAGAACCCAGACTGAATTGTTGAGCTGGAAAGGAAAGGAACTAATAGTGTTCAGCTGTGAGCTGCCCACACAGCCACTGTGGGTGAGCTGCCCCTGTGGGTCACAGTGTGGGGATCGGTGGGGAGTCCTTGGGTGAGTAATGTAGTGACTGAGCTGCCCAAAGGCAGGGACTGAAACACTGGGGAAGAGGGGAAATCTAAGTGTTTGGCCGATTACAGCCTTGGCCCTCAGGGGCATAGAGTGAGAACAGTTTTGACGCACTGGATGAGTGGCCAGCCACACCAGGAGAGATCCCAGCGATAAGTGCTTTCCTTGGAAAGCTTCTGCTTAGCCAAGGTTCACAGTTTAGAGTGTCTTTTAAGCGGGCGGAGGAGACATTTGGGCTTCTAAGACTGCCGGCATCTGAGAAACCAGCAGAGGCCTCCAGTCTCCATGTCATACAGCTGTATCAACTTTGTGATTAACATCTCATACTTCAGAAGATCACCTGTTGCCTGAACAATATTCAGCAAAATATATATACTGTTTGGTTTTTTGGTTTGGGGTTTTTGTTTTAGGTTTGTTTGTTTGTTGTTGTTGTTGTTGTTTGGTGGTTGTTGTTTTCTCAATTTCAACATTTTTCCTCTACATTTCTCTTTTTTCCTTTTTTTTCCTCTTTTTTTCTTCACTATTCTAGTTTAAATATAATCTTTCATTTTTACCTTCTTTAACAATGAGAACTTCATTTTTGCTAGTGTTTCTGCCTCTATTATTTGGTTTTTTGTCCCAATTTTATCCCATAAGAGTTTTTGTTTGATTTATAGTATTTTTGTCTTTCTTCTCTAACTGGTGAAGGTGGGGTACTATGTCTGATCAGGCTGGCAAAAAGCTGTTGACCTCAAGGGAACTACCCAACCCAGCACGCCCAGAGGTTGGGGATTTTTAAGGTTGGGTCAAAGTTTCATACACTTATATTACTCCTGTTTCCTTCTTTTGGTGCCTCCATTCTTTTTGCCAATATTTCCTTTTACTCACCCCTTCTTTCTCTTTTTTCTCTCTTTTTAAAATATTTTTTCCCTTCTTTCTCTTCAATCTTCTCATCCTCTGGTCCTGTAACAAAAGGACTCATTGAAACTTTAGGCCAGAGGCACAGTAACTTAAAGAGGAAGAGGAAGTGAAAGGAAAATTAGGCCAAGGAAACAGATACAAGAAAACACTCATGAAGAAGAATCAGCAGAAAAATCCTGGCAACGTGAAATACCAGTGCAGAGCTACCCCTTCAAGGGATTGTGAGGTATCTACTGTAGAGGATTCCACCTGTAAAAAAAAAATGTTAGAAGTGACATAAGGGGAATTTAAAATACAGATGATAAAAACAATGAAGGAAATTGCTGAGAAAGTGGAAAATAACCAAAAGTCCAAAAACAGAATCAAATAAGAGATGAACAATATGAAGAATATAGAAAGGATATAGCAGAGCTGAAGGAACTGAAGCAGTCAATTAGGGAACTTAAAGATGCAATAGAAAGTATCGGTAACAGATTAGATCATGCAGAAGAAAGAATCTCAGAGGTAGAGGATAAAGCTCTTGAGGTAACTCAGTTAAAGAGGCAGAAAAGAAGAGAGAGAAGGCAGAATGTTCACTGACAGAATTATGGCACTTTATGAAGCATTCAAACATTGAGTTACAGGTATCCTAGAAGGGGAAAAAGAATGCCCGAGAGGAATGGAAGCCATTCTACAGAATATTATAAATGAAAATTTCCAAAATATCTCCAAAGATTCTGGCTTACTCCTTTCAGAGGGATATCAGTCCCCTGGTCACCTCAACTCAAATAGAGCTTCTCCAAGACACATTGTGATTATCCTATCTAAAGTTAAAAGAAAAGATTATTCAAGCTGCCAGGAGTAAGTGCCAACTGACCTACAGGGCAAAATCCATCAGGGTGATTACAGACTTCTCTAATGAAACTTTTCGAGCAAGAAGACAATGGTCTACCTTTAATCTACTTAAACAGAACAATTTCCAGCCCAGAATTCTATATCCTGCTAAGCTAAGCTTTAAAATTGATGGAGAAATCCAATATTTTACTGATATGCAAACATTGAGGAAATTTGCCACAACAAGACCAGCTTTATAGGAAATACTTTAACCTATTCTACACACTGACCATCACAATGGACCTTCAGAAAAGTCAAGACCAGAAATTAAAGGATAGAACCTAGCTTCCACAATGATGCAAAAGACAAAACTAAGCAATGGACTTCCACAAAATAAGATGAATAGAACACTACCACACTTATCAATTATGTCAATAAATGTCAATGGCTTGAATTTCCCACTGAAGAGGCATAGATCAGCTGATTGGATTAAAAAACACAAGCCATCTGATTGCCGTCTGCAGGAAATACAACTCACGTCAAAAGACAAATTAAAACTCCAAGTTAAGGTTTGGAAGACAATTTTTCAGGCAAACAGAATTCAGAAGAAAAGAGGGGTTGCAATCTTATTTTCAAATATGTGTGGATTAAAAGCAACTGAAGTCCAAAAAAGACAATGATGGTCACTTCATATTGGTCAAGGGAAAAATACAACAAGAAGACATTTCAATTCTAAATATTTATGCTCCCAATTTAAATGTTCCCAGATTCTTGAAACAGACCTTACTTAGTCTGATCAATATGATATCCTATAACACCATGGTAACAGGGGTCTTTAACACCCCTCTCTCAGAGCTGGACAGATCTTCTAAACAGAAATTAAACAAAGATATAAGAGATTTAAATGAGACCCTAGAATAACTGTGCTTGATAGAAGTGTATAGAACACTCCATTCCAAATATAAAGAACATGCATTCTTCTCATCATCCCATGGTATGTTCTCCAAAATTGATCATACCCTAGGACACAAAACAAACCTCAACTGAATCAAAAGAATTGAAATTTTACCTTGCATCTTTTCAGACCACAAAGCACTAAAAGTGGAACTCAACTCCAACAAAAACGTTCGACCTCACACAAAGGCACGGAAGTTAAACAACCTTATGCTGAATGACATTTGGGTGCAGGAAGAAATAAAAAAGGAAATCATGGGGGGGTGGGAGGTGGAGGCAAGATGGCTGACTGGAGCCAGCTTTCCACAGAGGCTCCCATTCAGAAGGAGAGTTTAAGGACAGAAGTTTAGCAAGTAGGCTGATGGTTTGGAGCTGAGCCAAGAGAGAACGCACTTGAAGAATGCACATCAACCCTACTGAGGCAAGCTGTGACCCCAAGGAAACAAACAATAGGTACAAAATCTATTATCCATTGCCAAGCAGATGGAAATATCCTCCCCCATGAGAACAAACTTTCTACAAACAAGTGAGCAGAGTTCAGATATCCTCCTATTTTATCCCACAGGAGAGACCCTCTAAAAACCAGAACTCCTTCCCCAGAGAGGACCTACCAGTGTGCCATGGCACTCTCCCACCAGGAATAAAACTGTACATATTCTCTACCAGCAAGTCTGAACTCCCAGCATTCCCCTCCACTCTCACCCTGAAGTCTGGAAGCCTGTCCCCATGGAGTCCAGATTCTTGGGCATTTTCTCAAGAGGTGTGGACATGGTGTGGGCTGTTGCTGATTGGTGCTGATTCTGAGGCATGGGAGTAAGGAAAGGATGGTGAACTGAGGGAACCATACAGGAGAGGGAGTGGCGGTGTCCCAGTAGCAGCAGGGGTGGGAACAATAAGGCTCACACCCCTGGGGATATTTTGGAGAGACACTCCCTGCCTCTCTGGGCAACCAGAGGAAGCCAGGTATCTTCTCTAGTGTCAGCCACTGGTGGAACAGATTTGGGATGCCAACATAGGCCCCGTGAGTAAAAGGTATGCCTGACACAGTACCTGCCTGGGCAAAGTGCGGCAGGAACAGAGACTAGAACACATCCTTACAGATATGGCATATTCCCAGGGACGAGCTGAATCAGAAGGACTGCTTTAGTGAGCCTAAGAAGCACCCAACCCCCAGGAATCATAGCTAAGACAGAGGTAGGCAGGGAGAGGCTGGAACTGAGAGCTGAGTGTGAGCTCTAACTGCGCCTGTCCCAACACAGTCTGCAGCTGAGACAGAGATGCCAGATCAGGGCAGCAGCACAGACCAGGGCTGAGTCACAGTTTCAGTGAACTCAAACAATGCCTGGTCCACAGGGGAATATAGCCAGGAAAGAAACATAAATTCTGCGAGAATATAAGTGTTAGCAACATCAATCAGGGGCAGGCTGGAACTGAGTGAACCACCCCAGCTTCCATTAAGCACCCGAGGTCGTCGGGCCTCAATGCCCCATACTGGCTGGTGGCAGAGAGCAGTGGCCTGGTCAAGGAGACATAGATCTCCCTCTGACTCTGACAGGCACAACCCCCTGCAGCAATTGCTCACTGGAGGGAACTAGGTCACAGCCCTGTGGAGTTACCAGTGACTGGGTGTGACACAGGTGCAAGGTAGAGAAGGTGACATCAACCTTCCCAGACTAATTGATTTGCTGGGTGGGTCCTTCTGACTCCATGGAGCACCAGAGTGAGTCATACTTGAGCTGCCTGCAGACCCCTGCTATCTAGTTGCCGGAGACCTTTTGAATTGTCTCACTTGGGTGCTGACTGGGACAATTGATTTGGATCTCCTGAACTGCGCCAATCATATGAGGACTATCCAAAGTGGTACCCTGGGTGTGTGGTTGTGGGAAGGTTTGATTTTCCTTTTCCAGTTGTTGGCCATGGGGGCCAGAGTGACTTAATTGCTAGTATTTTTCCACAGCTGAGACTTCAACCCAGAGAAACTGCTTCACTAAGGTAGGACAGAGATCAGCTGAAAACAAGACAGAGCCACTAAGCCCCACCACACCAAGAAGTCCCAAGAGTCTTAGGCCATAGCACTATATGGGTCCTTTACAAAGCTCTAGGGGAAAGGCACAGACACCAGTCCCAGCTCTTGGACAAAGGGCTGGTTAATCACTAATCCAGGAGCCCCTAACCCAACTTCGCCTTATCTGCTCATCTTGCCAAATGGTGTAAAATAATCATGGGTCAGAATCGGCAGAAAAACTCTGGTAACATGAATAACCAGAGTAGATCAACTCCTCCAGGAACGCCATGGAGGACACAACAGAAGATCCCATTCATAAAGAAATGGCTGAGATGTCAGAAATCAAATTCAGAATTTCAATTGCAAATAAGATTAATACAATGGAGGTAAAGTTGGAGTTAGAAATTCAAGGAGCATTTCAAAAGTTGTCTCAAGAATTCAATAAATTCAAAGACAAAATCGCCAAAGATTTTGACACTTTGAGACAAGAATTTGCAGCCCTCAAAGATCTGTGAAATACAGTAGAATCTCTCAGTAACAGAATGGAGCAGGCAAAAGAAAGGATTTCTGACATTGAAGACAAAGCTTTTGAAAGCTCCCAAATGCTTAAAGAGGAAGAGAAGTGGGAGCAAAAATAGATCATTCTTTCAGAGAGCTCTGGGATAATTTTAAGAAAACTAATATTCTTCGTATGGCAATTGCTGAAGGCAATGAGGTTGCTTTGAAAGGCAAAGATGCTCTACTTCATCAGATAATGAAGGAGAACTTTCCAGACATGCCAAGAGATTCTGAAATTCAAATAGAAAACAGTTTCAGAACCCCAGCATGACTCAACTTGAATAAAACATCTTCTAGGCACATTATAATTAACTTCACCAAAGTTAACATGAAGGAGAAAATTCTGCAAGCAGCCAGACATAAGAAAACCATAATCTACAAGGGGAAGAGTATTAGAATGATTGTAGATCTCTCTGCTGAAACCTTTCAAGTTAGAAGAGGGTGGTCATCAACTTTTAATCTCCTAAAACAAAATAACTTTCAACCCAGGATCCTGTATCCAGTGAAACTCAGTTTCACATATGATAGAGAAATTAAATACTTTAATGACATTCATATGTTGAAGGTTTGCCATAACTAAACTAGCTTTCCAGGATATTCACAACCTATCCTCCAAAATGACCAGCACAATCCTCCACCACAAAAGTAAACTCACTTAGAAACTTTTGATCAAATTTCAACTTTCCAGTAGGGAAAGGATTAAAATGTCCACTGGACTTTCAAAAAACTCAATACTCAAAATTGTACCAGGCTTATCAATATTTACAATTAATGTGAATGGCTTAAATTTCCCTCTAAAGAGACATAGGTTGGCTGACTGGATACAAAAACTCAGGCCAGATATCTGCTGCATATAAGAATCTCATCTTACTTTAGAAGATAAATTTAGACTCAGGGGGAAGGGATGGTCATCTATATTTCAGGCAAATACAAATCACAAAAAAGGAGGTGTTGCAATTTTATTTGCGGATGCAATAGGCTTTAACCTAACAAAAATAAGGAAAAATCAGATGATCACTTTATATTTGTTTAGGGTAACACTCCACATGAAGATATTTCAATTATTAACATTTATGCACCCAACCAGAATGCGCCTCAATTTATAAGAGAGACTCTAACACACATGAGCAACTTGATTCCCTCCAGCACCATAATATTCAGAGATTTTTAACACTCTTTTGGCAGTGTTGAATAGATCCTCCAATAAGAAGCTAAGCAAAGAAATTTTAGATTTAAACTTAAACATTCAGCAATTAGATTTAAGAGATATCTACAAAACATTTCATCCTAACAAAACTGAATACACATTCTTCTTATCAGCCCATGGAACATACTCTAAAATTGATCATATCTTAGGTCACAAGTCTAACTTCAGCAAATTTAAAAAAATAGAAATTATTTCTTGTATCTTCTTGGACCATCATGGAATAAATGTTAAACTCAGTAACAACAAGAATCTACATACTCATACAGAAACATAGAAACTAAATAACCTTATTGTGAATGATAGCTGGATCAGAGACAAGATAGAGAAAGAAATTACCAAATTTTTGGAACAAAACGATAATGAAGACATGAATTATCAGAACCTCTGGGATACCACAAAAGGCCATCCTCAGAGGGAAATTTATAGCTCTGCAAGCCTTTGTCAAGAGAACAGAAAGAGAGAAAGTTAACAACTTAATAGGATATCTCAAACAACTGGAAAAAGAAGAACATTCCAATCCCAAACCCAGCAGAAGAAAAGAAGTAACCAAAATTAGAGCAGAACTAAATAAAATTGAAAACAAAAGGATTATACACCAGATCAATAAATCACAAAGTTGATTTTTTTGAAAAGGTCAATAAAATAGATAAACCTTTGGCTAAACTAGCCAGGAAAAAAAGAGTAAAGTCTCTAAGTTCATCAATCAGAAATGGTAAAGATGAAATAACAAACAGATTCCTTAGAAATTCAAAAAATCCTTATTGAATATTACAAGAAACTCTATTCTCAGAAATAAAAAAATCTGAAGGAAATAGACCAATACTTGGAAGCATGCCACCTTCCAGAATGAAATGGAAATGTTGAACAGGCCTATATTGAGTTCAGAAATAGCATCAACTATACAAAATCTCCCTAAAAAGAAAAGCCCAGAACCAGATGGCTTCCAATACATTCTATGAAGCAAACATCATCTTGATCCCCAAACCAGGAAAAAGATCAAACATGAAAAGAAAAGTATAGACCAATATCACTAATTAATATTGATGCAAAAATATTCAACAAGATCCTAGCAAACAGAATCTAGCAACACATCAAACAAATTATATACCATGATCAAGTGGGTTTTATCCCAGGGGCTCATGGCTGGTTCAATATACGTAAATTGATAAATATAATTCATCACATAAATAAATTAAAAAAGAAAGACCATATGGTTCTTTCAATTGATGCAGAAAATGCTTTCGATAATATTCAGCATCATTTCATGATCAGAACACTTAAGAAAATTGGTAGAGAAGGAACATTTATTAAACTGACAGAGGCCATCTACAGCAAACCCATAGTCAATATTGTCTTGAATGGAGTAAATTGAAATCATTTCCACTCAAACCAGGAACCCAGACAAGGTTGCCCATTGTCTCCACTGCTTTTTAACATTGTAATGGAAGTCTTAGCCATCTCAATTAGGGAAGAAAGGCAATCAAGTGTATCCATATAGGGTCAGAAGAGATCAAACTTTCACTCTTCACAGATGATATAATTGTATATCTGGAAAACACCAGGGATTCTACTACAAAACTCTTAGAAGTGATCAAGAAATAAAGCAGCATCTCGGGTTAGAAAATCAACACTCATAAATCTGTAGCCTTTTATATATACCAACAATAGTCAAGCTGAAGAAATAGTCAAGTACTCTATTCCGTTCACAAAAAAGATGAAATATTTGGGAGTTTACCTAACAAAGGACGTGAAAGATCTCTATAAAGAGAACTATGAAACTCTAATAAAAGAAATAGCTGAAAATGTTAACAAATGGAAAAACATACCATGCTCATGGCTGGGAAGAATCAACATTGTTAAAATGTTCATACTACCCAAAGCAATAGACAATTTTAATGCAATCCCTATTAAAGCTCCACTGTCATACTTAAAGGATCTTGAAAAAATAATACTTTGTTTTATATGGAATCAGAAAAAACCTCAAATAGGCAAAACATTACTCAGAAATAAAAACAAAGCAGGAGGAATCACGCTACCAGACCTCAGCTATACTATAAATCGATAGTGATCAAAACAGCATGGTACTGGCACAAAAACAGAGAAGTAGATGTCTGGAATAGAATAGAGAACCAAGAGATGAATCCAGATACTTACTGTTATTCGATCTTTGACTAGCCAATTAAAAACATTCAATGGGGGAAAAGATTCCCTATTTAACAAATGGTGCTGGGTGAACTGGCTGGCAACCTATAGAAGACTGAAACTGGACCCACACCTTTCACCATTAACTAAGATAGACTCTCACTGAATTCAAGATTTAAACTTAAGACATGAAACTATAAAAATACTAAAAGAGAGTGTAGGGAAAACCCTTGAAGAAATCGGTCTGGGTGAGTATTTTATGAGGAGAACCCCCGGGCAATTGAAGCAGCTCCAAAAAAACACTACTGGGACCTGATCAAACTAAAAAGCTTCTGCATAGCCAAGAACACAGTAAGGAAAGCAAGCAAACAGCCCTCAGAATGGGAGAAGATATTAGCAGGTTATGTCTCCAACAAAGGTTTAATAACCAGAATCCACAGAGAACTCAAACGTATAAAGAAGAAAAGAACAAGTGATCCCATTGCAGGCTGGGCAAGGGACTTGAAGAGCAACTTCTCTGAAGAAGACAGGTGCACAGCCTACAGACATATGAAAAAATGCTCATCATCTTTAATCATCAGAGAAATGCAAATCAAAACTACTTTGAGATATCATCTAACTCAAGTAAGATTAGCCCATATCACAAAATCCCAAGACCAGAGATGTTGGCGTGGATGTGGAGAAAAGGGAATACTTCTACACTGCTAGTGGGAATGCAAATTAATACATTCCTTTTGGAAAGATGTATGGAGAACACTTAGAGATCTAAAAATAGATCTGCCATTCAATCCTATAATTCCTCTACTAGGCGTATACCCAGAAGACCAAAAATCACATCATAACAAAGATATTTGTGCCAGATTGTTTATTGCAGCCCTATTCATAATTGCTAAATCATGGAAAAAGCCCAAGTGCCCATCGATCCACGATTGGATTAATAAATTGTGGTATTTGTACACCATGGAATATTATGCAGCCTTAAAGAAAGATGGAGACTTTATCTCTTTCATGTTTACATGGATGGAGCTGGAACATATTCTTCTTAGTAAATTACCTCAAAAATGGAAGAAAAAGTATCCAATGTACTCAGCCC
>CAUYPK010012391.1:0-18186 GCA_963574355.1 Loris lydekkerianus | reverse complement strand
GTAATCTTCTGCAAATCAGGTTTGTATTCAGTTGTAGCCACTCGGAGACGGGATGACGCAGCCTGGGGGCGGGACTACGCGCTCAGAGATCTCTCCTCAGAGGTCCCTCCTCAGAAGCAGCATAACAAAATCCAAACTTGGCGAAGAGCCACAGTATACAAAATAATGATAAGAGGCAAAGAGCCGCATTCATTTTGGCTGGGAGCCGCATGCGGCTCGAGAGCCGTGTGTTCGCCACCCCTGATCTAGTGTGTTCATTATGGATGGCGATGAGATACTTTTATGACTTTCTTTTTGAGTTCCTGAGTTTATTCTTTGTAAAAAAAAAAAAAAAAAATAGGAATTTAAATTTTTATTTATTTATTTTTTAGACAGTCTTTTCTTTGTTGAGACGGTCTCACAATGTTGCCCTCTGTATAGAGCCGTGGCGTCACAGCTCACAGCAACCTCTTAGTCCTGCCAGGGGCCCTCAAACTGTGGCCCGTGGGCCACATGCGGCAGTGTGGTTGTATTTGTTCCTGTTTTGGTTTTTTACTTCAAGATAAGATATGTGCAGTGTGCATAGGAATTTGCTCAGTTTTTTTTTTTTTTAGAGACAGAGCCTCAAGCTGTCACCCTGGGTAGAGTGCTGTGGCGCACAGAGCCTGTTCAGTTTTTTTTTTACAGTATAGTCCAGCCCTCCAATGGTTTGAGGGACAGTGAACTGGCCCCCCACCCCCACCACCCGCTTAAAAAGTTTGAGGACCCCTGAAGCGATTCTTTTGCCTCAGCCTCCCAAGTAGCTGGGACTACAGGCGCCTGACACAACGCCTGGCTATTTTTTGGTTGTAGTTGTCCTTGTTATTTGGCAGGCCTGGTCTGGATTCGAAGTCTCCAGCTCTAGTGTATGTGGCTGGTGCCCTAGCCCCTCAAGCTATAGGGTCTGAGCTAGAGAAAGTCTTATTTTGTCATCCTTGGTAGGGTGATGTGGCATCATAGCTCATAGCAGTCTCAAACTCCAGGACCCAAGCAATCTTTTTGCGTGGCATTACCCACCACAATGCCATTTTTAGAGGTGAGGTCTACATCTTGCTCAGTCTAATCTTGAACTCCTGAGCTCAAGTGATGCACCTGCCTTGGCCTCCCAAAGTGCTAGGATTATAGACATTAGCCACCACAGCTAGCCTGTGAATTTAAAATTTTGAAATTATGATTGTTAGTCCTGGAGTGTCATTTATTTCTTTTCAGAATAGGGCATACAAGATTCTTTTTGTAGGTTATATTAGTATTTTTATTTTTTGAATAAAACCTTGAGTTCACATGTCTCTATGTCTTTTAAGATGGAAGAGGTAGTCAGAGAATATTGTATAACAGATTGGCTTCTGTAAAATTAATTTTTGTCTCATTATAAAATATGTTCCAACAGAATTTATTAATTATTTGAGACAGTCTGACTCTGTGGCCTGTAGAGTGCCATGGCATCACCATAGCTTGCAGGACCTTCAAACTCTTGAGCTCAAGTGATCCTCTTGCCTCAACTTTTCTTTGTTTTTTTTTTTTCTTTGTTTTTTTTTTGAGACAGAATCTCACTGTGTCACCCTTGATAGAATGCCATGGCATCATAGCTCACAGCAACCTCAAACTCTTGGACTTAAGTGATTCTCTTGCCTCAGCCTCCCAAGTAACTGGGACTACAGGTGCCCGCTTCAACACCTGGCTCTTTTTTGTTGGCAGTTGTTGTTTAGCTGACCCGGTCCGGGTTGGAATCTGCCAGCCTTGGTGTATATGGCTGGTGTCCTAACCACTGAGCTATGGGCACCGAGCCAGTTTTTCTATTTTTTCTTTTATTTTTTCTTTTTTGAGACAAGAGTCTCAAGCTGTTGCCCTAGATAGAGTGCTGTGGTGTTACAGCTGATAGCAGCCTAAAACTCTTAGGCTTAAGTGATTCTCTTGCCTCAGGCTCCTAAGTAGCTGGGACTACAGGCACCCGCCACAACACCCAGATTTTTTTGTTTTGTTGTTGTTGCAGCTGCCAGGTTCGAACCCTCCAGCCTCCGTGTACGTTACCTGTGCCCTACCTTCTGAGCCACGGGCACCGCCCAGTTTTTCTATTTTTCGGTTGAGTTGGGGTTTTACTTTTCCTAAGGCTGGCTTCAAACTCTTGAGCTGAAGCAGGCTACTTGTGAGCTTAGGCAATCCACCTGCCTCGGCCTCCCAAGTGCTGGGATTACCTGGGTGAGCCACCACGTCCAGCTGCTTATACAAAATTTAAAAACCATCAGTGTATGTGAAGAAAGAAATAATATACTTCTGCCTGAGTTCAAGGTTCAGAGATTGTTTCAGACTAATGAGGCTTTTCAGATAGTGCATGTTGGTGTCTAATTCCTTTTATATGATTTCTCGAACACTTTCGCTGTCCACCGTATTTACATGTGATCCACTTCCTTCATAGCTAGGTACCATGCTGGCCGAGAGGATTGGCTCTGTGTTAGGATTTCTGGGTAGAATTTTTTATTTTATTTTATTTTTTTGAGACAGAGTCTCACTTTGTCACCCTTGATAGAGTGCTGTGGTGTCACAGCTCACAGCAACCTCCAGCTCTTGGGCTTAGGCAATTCACTTGCTTCAGCCTCCTGAGTAGCTGGGACTGCAGGCGCCCACCATAACGCCCGGCTATTTTTGTTGTTGCAGTTTGGCTGGGGCCGGGTTCAAATCTGCCACCCTTGGTATATGGGGCTGGCGCCCTACCTACAGAGCCGCAGGCGCCACCTTCTGGGTAGAATATTTCATGTAGGCTGGGTACAGTGGCTCACGCCTGTAATCCCAGCACTTGGGAGGCCGAGGTGGGTGGCTTGCTTGAGCTCACGAGTTTGAGACCGGCCAGAGTGAGACCTTGTCTCTAAACATAGCTGGGCACTGTGGTAGCCACCTGTAGTCCAAGTGCTTGGGAGGCTGAGGCAAGAGAATCACTTGTTGTGAGGTCTTATGCCATAGCACTCTACCGAGGATGACAAAGTGAGACTGTCTCCAAGAAAGAAAAAAAGAATATTTTATCCATTAGTAGCTGGGCATGCTTGGACAAATTACTTTTCTAAAATAGAAATAACAATTATACCTATCTTATAGGGATGTTAGAAGGGTTAAATGAAGTAACACAGTGCCTAGTTCACTGTGGGAGGGAGGGAGTCACGTATAGATGGGGGAAGAAGAAAAAACAGTAGACATTCCGTTGTAGCCATACTGTTAGACCAGAAGTTCAAGCCCCATTGCTTCATATGCACCGTGTGGCATGAGAAAGCGTCTTTGTGTGCTTGGGTATATGTATGTAAACAGAGACTTTCACTTCGCAGTTAGCGAGTGAAGTTATTTGGCCTTAGTTTTTGTGTGTAAAATGCGTTCAAGTTTATTCCCCCCATTCATTGACCCTGTGAGAATCCTATGAAGCATGTAGGAAGTTTCCTTGTGAGTACCTCTTCCCTCACAAGAGGGCAAAGCATTAAAGTTATAAAGTATGTACGTGTCCTGAAAAAAGTCATGTTCCCTTTTTTATTTCTCTTTTTCTTTCTTTCTTTTTTTTCTTTTTGTTTTAGAGACAGTCTCACTTTATTGCCCTCGGTAGAATGCCATGGCATCACAGTTCACAGCAACCTCCAATTCTTAGGCTTAGGTGATTCTCTTGCCTCAGCCTCCCATGTAGCTGGGACTTTAGGTGCCCGCCACAACCCCTGGCTATTTTTTTGTTGTAATTTGGCTGGGCCAGGTTCAAACCCGCCACCCTCGGTATAGGGGGCTGGCACCCTACCCATTGAGCCACAGGCGCCGTCCTTTTTATTTTTTAAAAGAGACAGGGTGTCACTCTGACAGCCAGGCTGCAGTACAAGTGGAGAGATCATTGTTTACTGTGTACTCAAATTCCTGGATTCAAGCAATCCTCCTGCCTCAGCCTCCTGCATAGCAAGGACTTCAGGTGTATAGCACCCTGCCCGGCTAATTTTTTTATTTTTTATAGAAACTGAGTCTCCCTATGTTGCTCAGCCTCATCTCAAACTCCTGGGCTCGGAGATCTCCTGGCCTGGCCTCCCAGAGTCATGCTCTGGGAAGTGATGAGTAGCACCGATCATCCTTTGATGCTCTCAGAGCTGTCATGTTTCTTCCTTTTTGAAAAGAGATTTTTCATTTCTTCATTAAGAGTTGTCAACATCTTTATGGGTTTCTTGTGTTAAGTCAGTAGACATATTTAAGGAAACTTAATCTTTTTAGGATAAGAAATGCTTTTTATTGATATATCTGCATTTCTGTCCCAGAATGTACTTTTACCCTGTGTTTTTGTTTTTTTAAACCTCCTGTTTAAATTGTTCTCTGATTTCTGATCCTTAGGATGCAGAGAGAGTGGTTCTAAAATACGAATAATTTCCTTTGGGGATAGACATGTAGGAAGTGGCAGGTTGGCACATCGATCAGTATTCTAGCTGAAGTAGAAGCAACGTGGTGTACTAGAAACATCAGAATTAGTCATGGTTTTAGCCTTTTTATTTTTAATTTCAGCTTGCTTGTTCATTCTTCTTCGTTTGAAGTACTCTTTTTTGTTGTTGTTCATTTTCTTTCTTCTTTTTTTAAATGTTCTTCCTCTGGCGATGCTCTGTCCCCTTGCCTCCTATTCTCTTGCCTCCCCAGTAGCTGGGATTACAGATGCCCACCACAACGTCTGGCTGTTTTTGATGTTAGTAGAGACGGGGTCTTACTCTGGCTCACTGCTGTTCATACTGGTCTTGAACCTCTGAGCTCAGGCAATCCACCCGCCTCAGCCTCCCACAGTGCTGGGACTACCGGCGCAAGCCCCCACGCCCGGCGGTTTTAGCCTTTTGATGCAGATGTTACTGCAGCAAGTTGGATAGCCTCTGAGCCCTAGTTTTATAATCTGTTCAGTGGAAGAATAACATCTACCTTGGCCAGGATCATGCCTATAATCCTAGCACTTTGGGAGGCAGAGGCAGGAAGATTGTTTGACCTTAGGAGGTTGAGGCTGCCGTGGAACTATGATGATGCCCTGCTAGCCAGGGTGACAGAGTGAAGCTCCATCTTGAAAAAAACCAAAAACAAACCAAAAAAAAGAAAACCTTATTTCAGTGTTAGAAATACTAAAACAGATATTTGCTACAATGTCTTGAAAACTGTCAAGCACTCTACAGATACTTTACTGTACTGGTTTTCTGCTGTCTTAGTCATGTGGTCACCCTACTCGCTGCTGTTATTTATTTTTTTTGAGACAGTCTCACTTTGTTGCCTTTGGTCGAGTGCCATGGCATGACAGCCTCACAGAAACCTCAAACTTTAGGGCTCAATTAATTCTCTTGCCTGCGTCTCCCGAGTAGCTGCGACAATACCCAGCTATTTTTAGAGATGGGGTCATGCTCTAGCTCAGGCTGGTCTTGAACTCGTGACCTCAGGCAATCCACCTGCCTCAGCCTCCTGGAGTGCCCACTTGCTGCTTTTAGAAACCCAATCTTCACTTACTTCTGATCATACCACTGCACTGTAGCTGGGGCAACAGAGTGAGACCATGTCTCAAAAAAAAAAAAAAAAAAAAAGTATTCAAATGGTGGATTGTCTACTGATTGTCTTTTTTTAACCCTTTTGACAGACATGTGCATCACTATTGCTATTTCTTTTCTCATGATTGTGATATGTGCAATGGCTACTTATGGAGCATATAAGGTAAGTAGCTTGCAGTAAGCTGGACCTTTTCCTGAGTTTCTTATATGTGTAATCTGTGCAATTATCTATAATAAGAGGTTATTTCCAGTTCTAAGAATCTTTGAAAGTTTAAATTTTTTGTTAATATCACATAGTACTAGGAATAAAGCCAATATTAAAGCCCCAGAAATGTTCTTTGAGGCTTGTCGTTGACTGCTTACTTACCTTTGGCATACCGGTTGTCATCGTGACCTGGTTTAATTTCAGTTTTTCCTTTTCCTTTCAGATTAGTAAAAGATTCTTTGAACAAAAGACTATTTTGTAATAATGAACACAGTCTATTTTCTGTTACGTTTAGCAACGCGCTGCCTGGATCATCCCGTTCTTCTGTTACCAGATCTTCGATTTTGCCCTGAACGCCTTGGTTGCAGTCACTGTGCTCGTCTATCCAAACTCCATTCAGGAGTACATACGGCAGCTGGTACGCGGTCCTCGTAATGACGGCTTCTTTTTATGAGGGCAACCTGCTTACGTAAGGGATTTAGAGGTATAGAGATAGACATACACGCAGATTAATGTATGGATTTTTAGCTCACACCTGAGTTATTGGCCAGAGATTTTTAAAAATGTTATATTAAATACAAGAGTTTGGTTTCTTAGCATACTTTTGGGGAAATCATAATATCCCTGAGTCTTCCAGAGATTAAGTTGATGGCAGGGCCCTGGTGTCTAGTTGCTAATAGTCTTATTTTTGTAAAATGCAGTTTGCTCAGTTATCAGAAAAGGATAGCCTTTTGCCTCTGCTGTTGTATGGAGAAGCAACACTGCTGCACCCCGCTGCACCCTTTCCAGGCTTATTTGACCACAGAGTCCCTTTCTTCTCCAGTCATCATTGTGGGATGTGTTTCCAGCTAAATGTCCTTTGTGAGCATGTGAACCAACATTGGTACTGGGTATTAAGCTTATGGCAGTTTTGAGGTTGAAATACTTCTGTGCCTTCACATTTTTAAAACTCTTGCATTTTCAATTGTGAATGTGTTTTAAAGTTTAATTTCTTTGAAATCTTAGGATGTTTTAGACAGAGGGTAACCACTGTTGGGAGGTTTTCTCTGAGCATGGGATAAGGAGCAGGGTTTTCCTGGAATGGGAGAGATGAGGCTGTGAGATTTGATGGGACAGTGGGGTCCAGCAGTCTAATGGAAGAGAGAGTGGTAGGGAGGGGCTGGAGCAGAGGAGGAAATGGGGCAGCAGACACCGGTCATCTTGATTACAGTCCTAGCCAGATCATGTAACTGGTGCCCTGCAGACCTAGCACAAAAAGCTCCTTCGAAGCATCTATTTTGTCATTGTTGCTGTTATCATTTTTATGAGTACTAGCTACTGTTTTTTAAGAAAACAGGTCCATATTTTGGTAGAATATAGTGTCAAGAAAATCTTTCTGTATTTCCCATATGCTAATTTTACATATTATATTTTCTGTGCCAGCCAAGTTTCTGTGTGAGGAGTGTATATACGATGAGCAGGTTGTAGAATTATTTCTGTGTTGAAGGACTTGTGTTTCTCCTCTCTAGTGGTGATCTGGTGCTGGGCTCCTCTGGTCATAATGGAAGTGAGGAGGAAACATGATCTCAATAGCCCATCATGTGAAGGGGGGCCTGGGGCAGGGCGGGGGTGGTTGAGGAGTGTGAAGACAGCCCTGTGACTGAATGGTATATTGTGTGCTGAGTCCCATGTCTGGCAGAGATGATAAGGAGCGTGAAACCTCACATGCAAGGCAAGCAGGCAGAGCTTGGATGCTGCCTAGCCTTCCTGCTGTGCCCCCAGGGTTCCCCAGCTATGTACTCGTTTCCTTGAGAACCATCGGTTGGGTAAGGATAACATTAGTGATTTCAACAGTAATTTTAGTGTCAGTTTAACAAAAAAAAAAAAAAAATGACCATCTACTCTTATTTATATCAATTAATTACAAACCAATGCTATAATAAACCTTCCTTGCATTCTACTTAAAGATCAGTCTGGGCTAATGAGGCCCATAGGTTATCACAGCGCTTGAGTGTCAGGAATGAAGGGGAAGGTTGATGTTTGCTCCTAGAGGCCTCTCTTGAGACTGATACAGTGAGTCTGGAGAGACGGTTATCTGAGAAGGCTGGAGGAAAGCCCCCACTTAGTTCTAAATTTTTTATTTTTTTATTTATTTTATTTTTTTTGAGACAGATTCTCACTTTGTCACCTGTGTTAGAGTCCTGTGGCATCACACAGCTCAAAGCAACCACCAACACCTGGGCTTAGGGGATTCTCTTGCCTCAGCCTCTGAGTAGTTGGGAGAGTAGGTACCTGCCACAACGCCTGGCTATTTTTTTGTTGCAGTTTGGCCTGGGCTGGGTTTGAACCTGCCACCCTTGGCATATGAGGCTGGCGCCCTACCCACTGAGCCACAGACGCCGCTCCCCCACTTAGTTTGAAAGCCTGTTCTGTTTATCTATTTAAGTGGAGTCTTCCAAAACACAGTTAAAAATCTTTATATTGACCTCAACTGGACATACTGATCTCAAATATGTTCACTTTTCAATGGGAGAAGAGCATGAAGATCTCTGTGAAAGGGTCGCAGACCTCCACTTTAATCCCTTTTTAAAAATTAAGCATAGGAACAATATAACTTTGTTGGTCGTGTAAACAAATACCACACTATTTTATTTATTTATTTATTTTTGAGAGAGAGTCCCACTGTATTGCCCTGGGTAGAGTGCCATGGAGTCACAGTTCACAGCAACCTCAAACTCTTGGGCTTAAGTGATTCTTTTGCCTCAGCCTCCCAAGTAGCCGGGACTACAGGCACCCGCCACAACATCCGGCTATTTTTTGTTGCAGTTGTCATTGTTGTTTAGCTGGCCCGGGCCGGGCTCGAACCCACCAGCCTCTGTGCATGTGACCGGCACTATAGTCACTGTGCTACGGGTGCTGAGCCACCACACTATTTTATTCTTAACCTGTAAGACCAGTAGTACAAAAAGGCTTTCAGGATCCAAGGGCAAAATGGTCCAGAATTTGCAGAAAGTCCCAGTATCAGAGATGTACCAAATGTCCCTGGATACAAACCACTGACTTTTACCTTTGGTGTAGTAAGAGACAGGGTTATATCTTCAGGTCTCACGTGTGACTCTTAACTTGATTTTTCTTGTCAGGAGTTAATGTGTGAGTTATGAAGAGGCTAGCCTCTCCTGTCGCACTGTTGCTAGCTTTTGCATCAGTAGAATCAGGCTAGAAATTCTGTATTGGTCCTAAGTAATTCCTTTCTGCGTTAGCCAGTTGCTTTCTGATAAGCAACATATGAATTGCTGCCTGAGGAATTAATCCTGAATGATTAATGAGATTTCCTAATGAAGCCCTTGTTTTTTGCAGCCTCCTAATTTTCCCTACAGAGATGATATCATGTCCGTGAATCCTACCTGTTTGGTTCTTATTATTCTTCTGTTCATTAGCATTATCTTGACTTTTAAGGTAAGCATGAGAATTTTACTTAATGGTCTAAATATTGTTTTCCTGAATGCCAAAGAAGTAAATAAACTTTAATCAGGTCATTGTCTCATTTTTGTATCTGAGCTGCTTTTTTATTTCCTAACATTATGGTTCCTTCTGTTATCTACAGAGGGTGTCAAAAAAAGTATGTACCTATTTTAAGAAAGGGAAAAAACTGTATTATTATTATTATTATTATTGAGATAGAGTCTCACTATGTCGCCCCTGAGTAGAGTGCCATGGTGTCATAGCTCACAGCCACCTCAAACTCTTGGGTTTAAGTGATTCTCTTGCCTCAGCCTCCCAAGTAGCTGGGACTACAGGTGCCCACCACAATGCCTGGCTATTTTTTGTTGCAGTTGTCATTGTTGGTTTTAGCTGGCCTGGTCTGGGTTTGAACCTGCCACCCTCCTATGTATGTGGCTGTCGCCGTAACCACTGTGCTATGGGCACCAAGCCAAATTTATAAATACTCAAGTCGTGTTTGACTGCTGCGAATGTAATTGGTAGTTAGCTTGACTTGTATTCATCTTTTGTAATTCATATATGTTCAATATTATAATTTCAATACTTTTTTTCCTTTCTTAAAGTGTGTATGCATTTTGTTGGCACCCTCTATATATTAGAGATAAAAACTAATTATAATTTCATAAGCCAATCAAGGGTTATTCCAAAATATATTTGGAATAAATTAATAAAATAGTTAAATCTATATTTTAGGGTTGAGGAGGGAAAAAGGGGAAAATATTTATATATTACACAATTTATTTATTTATTTTTTGAGACAGAGACACTGTCTCTTTATTTTTGAGACAGAGACACTGTTCTTTATCCATTAAGTGAATTCATTATTTAGTAAATTACCTATGGTTGGACCTTGAAGTAGTTCTCACTTATTCATGGTGCTGCAGTGAATATATTTAAATATGTTCTTGTATATATATGTATTTATTCTTAAAATCAAGGGTATGCATAGTTTCAAAGCTTTTGATAGATGGTCAAACTGATGCTCCCAAAAGTTAAAGGACTTCTACTTCATTATAAGTATCACCTTACCGTTATCAGTTGAGGACTACTTGTTTTTTGTCCTAGTTAATCTGTGTATAAAAAGATCATAATTCATGTGCTACTAACTGGTAGAAAATTCTCATACACTTTGAACTTTTAAATTTTGACACTCTTCATTGCTTTTATTTTGGCATAAAATTATCCCATTATTCAAAAATCAAGCCTTAGTAAGCTTGAGGAAGCTGCATCTCAGTAGTGAAGTCATGTAGGTACTATGATGAAGAGGAATAGAAAGAAAATGGTTATTAAAAATCAGTGGGCTGGACACGGTGCCTCACCCCTGTAATCCTAGCACTCTGGCTGGCTGAGGTAGGAGGATTGCTTAAGCTCAGGAGTTTGTGACTTACCTGAGCAAGAGAGAGATTCCATCTCTGCTAAAAATAGAAAAATTAGCTGGTATGATGGTAGATGCCTGTAGTACTAGCTGCTTGGGAAGGTGAGGCAGGAGGATGGATGACTTGAGTGTAGGAGGTCCAGGCTTTAGTGCACTATAATGGCACCTGTGAATAGCCACACCAGCCTGGGCAATGTAGTGAGACCCTGTCTCTAAAACAAAAAAGACAAGAAAAAAATAAATTGAGTCTGAATTTTTCCCTGTAAAACACATCTCTGAATTGTTTGATGTTGTATGTATAGTTTGGAGGGTAAGAATTTGAGTGAATTTTATCACTCCATGGATGTTGGGGCCCACAGCCTTGCTGCTCCAACTCCCTGGCTCCAACTTTCTGACTACTCAGTTGTCATCCTGTGTTGTTCTCTGACCTCCAAGCCTGTGATGTTAGGGCTGGCTGTACCCACTGGTGAAAGGCCACAGAGTCTCAAGTCTCTCTTACTGCAGTTTGTCTTTCATGGATAGACTACTTTTTGACATCTTCCTGCTTTGAATCATTCTCTCATGCCTTAAAATGTATGTGTGCTCAAGCGCATGTGTATGCAGGCATGTATTCCATATTTTATAATTTTTACCTAGAGGAAGTTTAGTCTTTTTTTTTCACAAGGTTATTCTTACCAAGCCAACTCTGCCATTGCCAGAAGGTCAGGAGCTAGGGCCTCCAAGTTCCTTTTATAAAGGCTTTTTAATTTTGCAGGCATTTTCACTTGTACTGGAAACACCTGTGTTGGATTTTGTCAGAGGATCTGGGGTTGGCTTCTAGCACTACTGCTACTAGCTGTATGGTCAGAGCCTTAGTTTCTTCATTTACCAAATAGCAATAGTAATCAGTAAGACATCCTGCAGGGTGACTGTGAGATAAAAGATGGAAAGGTTTGTCCTTCACTCATTTATTTAGTAAATATTTATTAAGAATCTCTTATGTGGTCTGGGCACAGTGGCTCCCGCCTGTAATCCTAGCATTTTGCTAGGCTGAGGTGAGTGGATTGCCTGAACTCAGGAGTTTGAGAGCAGCCTGAGTAAGAGCAAGATCCCATCTCTACTAAAAATGGAAAAATTAGCCAGGTGTTGTGGCAGGTGTCTGTAGTCCCAGCTGCTTGGGAGGCTGAGGTAGGAGGATCATTTGAGGCCAAGAGTTTGAGGTTTCTGTGAGCTGTGACGCTATAGTACTCTACCAAGGGTGACAAAGTAAGACTCTGTCTCAAAAAAAAAAAAAAAAAAAATCTATGTGGCAGGTTCTGTTCCAGGAACTGGGATGTGGTAGTAAATAAGAAATCGTTGCTCTCTGTGGTACTTTTACAAATTGCAGGACACAAATTAATTACTGTGATGTCTCATAAAAGGCATCATACAAGTTGTTCACAGCACTGTCTCCAGTGTAGGAAATATGTACTTGTTTATGTTTCTTTTTTACATCTATCTCCTCTTCACTGACTAGATTGCATTTCCTTGAACAGCCTATTACTTTTTTACATCCCTCTTAGCACTAAGCTGATGGCCTTGTGCCCAGAGTCTCAGTCATTGTTATTTTACGTTAATGTGGGTCTGCAGGTTGTGTTTTATCTGCCGGCTTACTGCATTAATGGCTCTCACAATCTGAATTGTTCTTACTGTTTACATTTTGTTACTATGCTGGTTTTCTGAAAGCCCAAATTGGGACACGTGTGAGCTTGGTTCTGTCTTTAAGAGAGGAAAGGAAGCAATGTGCTATTACCACCTATTTCTGCAGAGCTGACAGGAAAAATTCTTTAATCCAAGATTACGGAAATGCCACATAATAAAAAGGTCACTGAAAGCCAGTACAGATCGTTAGAGACAGCAGGCAGAGGTTTTTCTCCAGTAGGAGTTTGTGGTGAGTAAATGCTTGCGACCTCACAGGGGCCCTTGAGAGTATTGACCCTGGACTTGCGGAGGCCCCAGCACTAGATGCTGCTTGTTGTGTGTCGTGGGGTCTCTCAGCTATAGATTTGTTATTTTAAAGGCCTCACATCTGAAAGTTTCTGTTTTTTTTTCCCCCACTTTGTCACTCCACTTTGGTAGAGTGCTGTGGCACCATAGCTCATACCAACCCCAAACTCCTGGGCTCAAACGATCCTTTTGCCTCAGCCTCCCAAGTAGCTGGGCCTGCCACAGGCACCTGCCACAATGCCCAGCTATTTTTTGTTGCACTTTGGCTGGGGCCAGGTTTGAACCTACCACCCTCGGTATATGGGGCTGGTTCCCTACCCACTGAGCCACAGGTGCCGCCCTAGTTTCTATATATATATATTTTCTTTTTTTCTTTTTTTTTTTTTTTTTGAGACAGTGTCTCATTTTGTCACCCTCGGTAGAGTGGCGTGGCATCATAGCTCACAGCAACCTCAAATTCCTGGACTCAAGTGATCCTCTTGCTTCAGCCTCACGAGTAGCTGGGACTATAGGCTCCAGCCACATGACCGGCTATTTTTTTTTTTTTTTTTTTTTTTTTTTTCAGTTTTGGCCGAGGCCAGGCTCAAACCTACCACCCCTGGTATATGGGGCTGGCGCCCTACTCCTTGAGCCACAGGCGCTGCCCATGACAGGCTATTTTTTAAAGACAAGGTCTTGTTCTTTCTCAGGCCGGTCACCAACTCTTGAGCTCAGGCATTCTACCCACCTTGGCCTCCCAGAGTGCTAGGATTATAGGTAGCACTGAGCCACCACACCTGAAATTTTTTTGAAACAAGGTCTAAGTCACCCAGGCTAGAGTGCAGGGGTGTGATCATAACTCACTGCAGTTTCCCACTCCAGGTTCACACGGTCCTGATCCTTCTACCTTAGGTTCTTGCATTATGATTAGCTTCTTACATAGCACATAACTAATATGTGTAAACATTCCTTTTCCTTTTTTTTTTTTTTGCAGTTTTTGGCTGGGGCTGGGTTTGAACCCGCCATGTCTGGCATATGGGTCCGGCACCCTACTCCTTTGAGCCACAGATGCCGCCCTCCTTTTCCATTTTCATTGAAATTTTTTCCTAAGTATACATCGTCTCTACCCCATAAAGAAGTGGTGGCATTATTGACTAAACTGAGTAAATTTGAGTAAATCGAGTATATTATGTACTTCGTTATGAAAAATTACTCCTCCATCTTTTTCTTTTTTTTTTCTTTTTCTTTTTTCGTTTTTTTTTGCAGTTCAGCTGGGGCTGGGTTCGAACCTGCCACCCTTGGTATATGGGGCCAGTGCCCTACCCACTGAGCCACAGGCACCGCTCATGTTTTTCTTTTTCATTGTTAAGAAAGAATTTCACATTATTGCCATTTATGAAGTAAAGCAGACCCCCCCCCCCCCAATAGTTTACTACCTCCCTACATTGACCACCTCCTTAAGCTGACCTAATTTTCATAGACTGGACACAGCACATGTACACGCAGTAGGCCTAGTTCCTTATGTTCGCCACCTCCGTATGACGACCAGTTTGTTACAGTCCCTAGGGTAGTCAACTTACAGATGTTTTACTATATATTTTCATCTTAACATCATCACAATAGTTACAAGAAAAAAAAATCACCATCAATTATGAATGCAGCTTGAAGACAGGTCTGAGTATAGACAGTATATTTTACCCTTTTTGTCCATAAATGTCTTCATTTTTATAAAACAAACTTACTGAGACATAATTCACGTGTCATGAAATTCACCCATTTAAAGGGTATGAGTCACTAGTGTTTTAGCATCTTCCCAGAGTTGTGCAATCATTACTTTATTTATTTATTTCTTTTATTTTTCAATTATTGCTTTAGTTGCACAGTGTAATTTTGGAACATTTTTATTGGTTGTCATTTACTCTTACCCATGGCAATCACTGATCTGCCTTCTGTCTTTATAGATTTGCCTATTCTGGAAATTTCATGTAATTACAGTCATACAATATGTGGTCCTTTGTGACTGGCTTCTTTCGCTTAGCGTGGTATTTATAAGGTTCACCTGCATTGTACCATGGATGAGCGTTTCCTTCCTTTTTATTACTGTGTAGTACTCCACTCTGTGGAAAACACCACATTTTGTTTATCATTTAATCCTTATGGGTTGCTTCTACTTTTTGGCTCTTACAAATAGTGCTGCTATGGCTATTTTTGTACAAGATTTTGTGTGGATGTGTGTTTTTATTTTCTTGTGTATATACCCAAGAATGGAATTGCTGAGTTATATGGTAACTCTTGTTTAACCTTTGGAGGAACTGCCAGACTTTTGCAAAGTGGCTGCACCATTTCACATTCTTATCAGCAATGTATTTCTGGATTTCAGCAATCCAGTTTCTGCATGTGTTTAAACTTCTTCTAATGAAAGAATTTTAAGGCTATGAAGGGATGTTGAAATCATTTAGTTCTAATTCAATTACAGATGATTGGAATGAAAGTGCAGAGTTTATTATAGCTTAAACATCTCCCACGAATTCATGTTTTATTTATAAAATGTCTTTATTCTGGACAGTAATTTTAAATGTCTTTATCGGATATTTCATTAAGAAAATGGAAATATTTTAGTGAATTTTGACTGTGAAGTAAATTTATATGCTATGAATCTTTTTTATAAATAATGAGACAGAGTCACTATGTTATCCTCAGTAGAGTGCTGTGACATCACAGCTCACAGCAACCTCAAACTTTTGAGCTCAAGTGATTCTCTTGCCTTAGCCTCCCAAGTAGCTGGGACTATAATTGCCTGTCACAATGCTTGACTATTTTTTTGTTGTATTTGTTGTTGTTTAGCAGGCCCCAGGCCGGGTTCAAACATGCCAGCTCTGGTGTATGTGGCCAGCACCCTTGCCACTGAGTTATGGGTGCCAAGCCATATGAATCTTTTTTAAAAAATTGAATTGTGCAGTAAAATCATAGATAATCATAGAATAAAAATTCCCCAATACACAGTTAAAATGTGGTGATAGATGGGCTAATAAACTTTTATCTGTGCATTTGGGGGCAATACAAAGTTAGAGGTGATTGTTTCTTCCACTTTATCTTAGAAGTTTCTAATTCTACTCTCAGCCCCTCCCCCGCCACCCATGTACTAGGATGTGGCTCTCACTTTGCCAGAAAAATTACTGTACCTGACATTTTTAAAGGCTCTGTTTTAGTAGAGTTAACATGTGCATTTATAGCTTATGTAAATAGAAATTTTATAATCTGGCTTCATTTTTGTGATATTTTAATTGCTTGTAGTTTGGAAATTAAAAGTCTAATGATCATTACTCACTTCTAGGGTTACTTGATTAGCTGTGTTTGGAACTGCTACCGATACATCAATGGCAGGAACTCCTCTGACGTCCTGGTTTATGTCACCAGCAATGACACTTCGGTAGGTGTGATGTCACTTAAGGTGGAGATCTCCCTCACACCTCTGCTGTCTCTAAATGTTGTGTTCACTACATCTTTATTGTTGAAAAGCACTTTGGAGATGCTTAGTCATGAGGGAATTCACAATTTAATGAGATGAATTTTGTTTTGTTTTTTTACAGAATGTTAAAATCTAGATGGTGCTACTCTGGTTTATTCATAAAAGTACTATGGATAGATAATATAAGTACCTTACCCCTGTTTATGTATCTTAAACCTGAATTATTAAACCATGGCATATAATTGGAGGTACTGGTTCTGCATAGTAGAATTATACCGTCTTATTTTATATGTGGAAGTAAACTAAGAAATGTGATTTTATAGGTAGATAAAAGGCACAGCCATAAGAAAAGATAGTAACTTTGCAACTTTTGTATTAACCTGGATGGAGTTGAAATACATTCCTCTTAGTAAAGTAGCACAAGAATGGAAAAGCAAGAGTCCACTGTACTCAGTACCATTATAGTGCCAGCAGATGATCTAACACATACCACACAGGAGAAAAACTTAATTCTTTTTTTTTTTTTTTTTTTTTTTTTTCATAGAGACAGAGTCTCACTTTATCGCCCTTGGTAGAGCACCATGGCGTCACACAGCTCACAGCGACCTCCAACTCCAGGGCTTAGGTGATTCTCTTGCCTCAGCCTCCTGAGTAGCTGGGACTACAGGTGCCCAGCTATTTTTTGTTGCAGTTGGGCCGGGGTCGGGTTTGAACCCTCTACCCTCAGTATATGGGGCTGGTCCCCTACTCACTGAGCCACAGGCGCTGCCCAGAAAAACTTAATTCTATTCAAGTTCGGGGGTGCGGGGGGGCTCGAGGAAAGGGGGAGAGTGAAGAAATTGGTGTGCTTAAACGGCACAAGGTAGGGGTGTATGGCACCCCTTTGGGGTGTGGAACACAGCTATAAGAGGGTCTCTCCCTAACAAATTCAGAAATTGTGACCTGGTTTTTATTTTTATTTTATTTTATTTATTTATTTTTTTGAGGCAGAGTCTCAAGCTGACATCCTGAGTAGAGTGCTGTGGCATCCCAGCTCACAGCCACCTTCAATTCTTGGGCTTAAGCAATTCTCTTGCCTCAGCCTCCCAAGTAGCTGGGACTATAGGCGCTCACCACAACACCTGGGTGTTTTTTGGTTGTAGTTGTCATTATTGTTTTGGCAGGCCCGGGCTGGATTCAAACCCACCAGGTCTTGTGTATGTGGCTGGTGCCCTAGCCACTGAGCTACAGGTGCTGAGCTGACTTAGCTGTTTATACTCTCACAGAAACACGAGTGGAAAAAAGAATGGCAGAGGTTACTATATCTTTGTAATTTGCCCCATGCCATATGTATGAAAACCTTAGTAAGGGAATTTAGATGATTTCTATTTTGCTGCTAGTTGTTCATATGTAAAAATTGTAAACCTATCAGATAAGATTTTGGAAAGTAATTATCTTCACTGGAATAATCCATGAAAACATTTGTTACTTTATGTAAATTATCTTGAAACTGCCTGGCTTGTAGTAAGATAAAAGTATGTGTCCTCTATGTAATTTTGTCCAGATTTAAATATTTTTACTTATTTATTTATTTATAGACAGGGTCTCACTTTGTCACCCTGGGTAGAGTGTCAGGGCATCATAGCTCACAGCATTCTCAAACTCTTGGGCTGAAGAGATCCTCTTGCCTCACTTTTTCATTTTTGGTAGAGATGAGGTCTTACTCTTGCTCAGGCCATCTCAAACTTGTGAGCTCAAGGGATCCACCCACCTTGGCCTCCCAGGGTGCTAGGATTACAGGCATGAGCCACTGCAGCTGGCTATTTTTCTGATTTTAAAAAAATGTCAAAGTGTTAAGCGGTGTTAAATGTGCTCTGTCTCCACCACCTTTGTGCTCAGCGCAGCCTAAGCTTGGTGCCAGTAAGTGCTTGGTGAGTGGTAAGTGGAGAGGCCAGGGATGTGTGGCATGAATGTGTGGGATGGGACAGGAGGAATGGGTCCAAGGGTCAGGTTGGATGGGACAGGAGGAATGGGTCCAAGGGTCAGGTTGGATGGGACAGGAGGAGTGGGTCCAAGGGTCAGGTTGGATGGGACAGGAGGAGTGGGTCTAAGGGTCAGGTTGGATGGGACAGGAGGAATGGGTCCAAGGGTCAGGTTGGATGGGACAGGAGGAATGGGTCCAAGGGTCAGGTTGGATGGGACA
>CAUYPK010012390.1:0-12078 GCA_963574355.1 Loris lydekkerianus | reverse complement strand
CATCTGTTAACATCTTCGGCTATTTCTTTTCTTAGAGTTTCATAGTTCTCTTTGTAGAGATCTTTCATGTCCTTTGTTAGGTATACTCCCAAATATTTCATCTTCTTTGGCACTACTGTGAAAGGAATAGAGTCCTTGACTATTTGTTTGGCTTTTCTTTCTGAGTTGTCTTGGTACACTTGTCAAAAATTAATTGATCACACTGATATTTTGTATGCTCTATAATATGTATCTCTACCTTTATATGAGTCCTATAACCTTTTAGTAAGATTTATTTTTCTTTATTAAGTCATAATTGTGTACAGTGATTAATTTGTGGGGTACAATGTATTTATTTTATATACAATGTAAAATGCTTACACTGAACAGATTAACATACCCTTTACCTCACTTACTTATGTGTTGTGGTAAGACAATTATATTCTTTTCTTAATATTTTTGAAATGTACCATTGTATTATGTAAATTAGATGAGGTCCCACCAAATACCCTTCCACCTTTGGCCTTCCCTCTCCCCTCCCCTCTCTACCCTCTTCACTCCTACTTTCTGGCCTATAGTTACGTTTTCCCATTCATATGAATGTGTAGGTAACTATTGATTTCATAGTAGCATTGAGTACATTGTATACTCTTTTTTTTTCATTCTTGAGATACTTTACTAAGAAGAATATGTTTCAACTCCTTTCAGGTAAACATGAAAGACATAAAGTCTCCATCTTTTTTATGGCTGCATAGTATTTCATGGTGTACATATATCACATTTAGTTAACCCATTTATGGGTTTATGGGCAATTGTGCTGCTTCCGTTTCTTGGCAATTATGAATTTTGCAGCAATAAACATTCTGGTGCAAATCTCTTTCTTGTATAATGATTTTTGGTCATCTGGGTAGTTACCTAGGAGAGGAATTGCAGGATCAAATGATGAGTCTACTTTTAGTTCCTTGAGTATTCTTCAAAATTCTTTCCAAAAATGTCTTATTAGCTTGCATTCCCACCAGCACTGTAGATGTGTTTCCTTCTCTCCACATCCATTCCAACATCTGTAGTTTTGGTATTTTGTTATGTAGGCTAATCTTACTGAAGTTAGATGATATCTCTAAGAGGTTTTGGTTTGCATTTCTCTGATGATTAAAGATGATGAGCAATTTTTCTTGTGTTTCTAGACGATGTGCCTATCTTTTTCAGAGGATTTTCTGTTCAAGTCTTTTGTGCACATAGAAATGGGGTTATATGTACTTTTCTTATTGATTAGTTTGTGTTTCATGTGGAAGCTAGTTATCAGACATTTGTCAGAGGAATAACCTGCAAAAATCTTATGCCATTCTGAAGGTCGTTTGCTTGCTTTACTTACTGTGTTCTTGGCTGTGCCAAAACTTTTTCATTTGATCCCAGTAACATATTTTTGGTGTTGCTTCAATTGCCCAAGGGGTACCTCTCATAAAATATTCTCCCAGGATGATTTCTTCAAGCACTTTCCCTGCACTCTTTTGTAGTATTTTTATAGTTTAATGTCTTAAGCTTAAATCTTTTATGTAGTGAGAATAAATTTTTGTTAATAGTGAAAGAAGAGGATCTAATTTCAGTCTGCTACAAGTCGCCAGCCAGTTCACCCAGCATCATTTGTTAAATAGGGAATCTTTCCCCCAATTAATGCTTTTGATAGGCTTATCAAAGATCAAGTGACAATAAGTGGCTGGATTCATCTCTTGTTTCTCTATTATGTTCCATAAATCTACCTCTCTATTATTGTGCTATTGCCAGGCTGTTTTGATCACTATAGATTTATAGTATAGCATGAAGTCTGTTAACATGATACCTACTTATTTGGTTTTATTTCTGAGTAATGTATTGGCTATTCAAAGTTTTTACTAATTGCAAATAAATCAAATTACTATTTTTTCAAGTTCTTTGAAGTATGACAGTGGTGATTTAATAGGGATTGCATTAAATATGTAGATTGCTTTGGGAAGTATAGATATTTTTACAATGTTGATTCTTCCCAGCCATAAGCATGGTATGTTTTTCCATTTGTTAACATCTTCAGCTATTTATTTTCTCAGAGTTTCATAATTCTCCTTATAGAAGTCTTTCATGTCCTTTGCTAAGTAAATTCCCAAATATTTCATCTTCTTTGGCATAACTTCACAGGGAATAGAGTCCTTGACTATTTTTTTCAGTTTGACTATTGTTGTTATATATAAAAGCTAGTAATTTGTAAGTATTTTGTATCCTAAGATGCTGCTGTGTTGCTTGATCACTTCTAAGAGTTTTGTAGTTTAGTCCCTGGGGTTTTTCAAGTATATGGTCATATCATCTGTGAAGAGTGAGAGTTTGATCTCTTCTGACCCCATTTTGATACCCTTGATCACCTTCTCTTGCCTGATTGGGATGGCTAAGACTTCCATTACTATCCTGAATAGCAGTAGAGAAAGTGGACATCCTTGACAGGTTCCTAGTGAGTGGAAATGTTTTCAGTTTCTCTCCATTCAATATAATACTGCCTGTGGGTTTGCTGTATTTGGCTTCTATCAGTTTAAGAATTGTCCCTTCTAAGCCTATTTTCTTGTGTTCTGATATTAAAAGGATGCTAGATATTATCAAAAGCTTTTTCTGCATCAATTGAGAGAATCGTATGGTCTTTGTTTTTTATTTTGTTTATGTGATGTATTATATTTATAGATTTATATATGTTGAACCAACCTTGTAATCCCGTAATAAAACCCACTTGATCATGGTGTATAATTTTTTAAAGGGTTGTTGAAATCTGTTTGCTAGGATTTTATTTAATATTTTTGAATCTATATTAATTAATGATATTGGTCTATAGTTTTCTTTCCTTTTTGGTTCTTTTCCTGGTTTAGAAATCTGGGTGATATTAGAATGTGTTGGGAAACATTTCTTTTTCTTCTGAGTTTTGGAAAAGGTTATATGTTCTAGTTTCCTCTTTAAAGGTTTGGTAGAACTCTGATGTGAGGCCATCTGGTCACAGACTTTTCTTTTTCGGGAGATTTCACATAATTGATGCTATTTCAATGATTGATATAGGTCTATTGAAAATTTCTAATTCTTTCTGGCCGAGTCTAGGAATGTGATAGGTTTCCAAGTAATGGTCCAATTCCTTGAGATTTTCATATTTCTGAGAATAGAATTTTTGGTAGTCATTATTGAGGATTTCATGGATTTCTGAGAGTCTGTTGTTATTTCTCCTCTATCATTTCTTTTTTTGTTAAAAGATTTATATTTTATTTATTATTAAATCATAGCTGTGTATGTTAATGTGATCATGGGGCACCATACACTGGTTTTATAGACCATTTCCTCTATCATTTCTGACTAATGATTTAGAAATTTTACTTTTCTGTTTCTGGTTAAGTTGCCCAAATGTTTATTAATTTTATTGAACTTTTCACAAAACCAACTTTTTGCTTTGTTCATTTCCTGAATGATTCTTTTATTTTCAGTTTCATTTAATTCTACTCTATTTTTTTTCTTTTCTTCTGCTTGGTGTGGGATTGGGATGTTCTTCCTTTTCCAATTGCTTGAGATGTCTCATTAAGTTGTGGACTTCCTCTCTTTCTGTTCTCTTGAGGAAGGCTTGCACTGCTATAAATTTCCCTCTTAGGATGGCCTTTGCAGTATCTCACAGGTTTTGATAATTTGAACCTTCATTATCATTTTGTTCCAAAAATTTGGTGATTTCCTTTTTAATCTCATGTTTGACTCAGTTATTAAGCATAAGGTTATTTAATTTCCATGACTTCATTTGAGTTTGAAGATTCCTATTGCTGTTGAGTTCAACTTTTATTCCATGATGGTCTGAGAAGATACAAGGAATAATCTCTATTCTTTTAAAAATTTGATGAGTGTAGACTTGTGTCCTAAGATATGATCAATTTTGGAGGATGATCCATGGACTTATTAGAAATATGTGTAGTCAGATTTATTAGGATGAAACGTTTTGTAGATTTTTGTTAAGTCCATTTGTTCTACAGGGAAATTTAAGTCTATTATTTCTTTTTCTAGTTCTTCTCGGAAGATCTATACATAACTCCCAAAGTGGTGTTAAAATCTCCAATGATCATAGTGCAGGAAGATATCAAATTGTTCATGTCTGTTAGGGTTTGCTTTATAAATTGAGGAGCATTCTGGTAGGTCACATAAATGTTGATTATTAACATCTCTTCATGTTTAGTGTCTCGTGACAAATACATAGTGATCATCCTTGCTGATCATTATGGAGGATCAGTCTGAGAATATCCTGGAGAGCTGGTTTAGTTATGGCATATTTCTTCAACATGTGTAAGTCAGCAAAATATTTGATTTATCCATCACAAAGGAAGTGCAGTTTAGCTGGATACAGGATCCTAGGCTGGAAAATGTTTTGCTTTAGGAGATTGAAGTTTGATGACTATCCTCTTCTGGCTTGAAAGATTTTGGCTGAGATCTGTAGTCTTTCTAATATTTCTCCCTTTATAGATAATGCTTTTCTTACACTTGGATGCTTGCAGAATTTTCTCCTTCATATTCACTTTGGTAAAATTAATGACTCTATGTCTAGGAGATGCTTTATTTGGATTGAGTCTTGCTGGGGTTCTGAAACTGTCTACTATCTGAATTTCAGTATTTCTTTTAATGCTTGGGAAATTATCTTCCATGATATCTTAGAGTAGAGGATCTCTGCCTTTAGGACCATCTTCTTATTCAGGAATTCCTTTAAGGTGAATGCTTGATCTTTTGGAGAGATTCCACAACTCTCTCAGGGAGTGATCAGTTTTTGCTCTCCATTTGTCTGCCTCTTTGAGCATTTGAGAATGTTCAAAAGCCTGTCTTCAATTTCAGGGATCCTTTCTTTTGCCTGCTCAACTCTATTACTGAGGGATTCTACTGTATTTTGAAGCTTCTTAAATAAATTTTTCATTTCCTTGAGCTCTGCTCTCTCCTTTCTCATTATGTCCATATTCTTGGTGATTTTGTCTTTGAATTCATTAATTTCTTGAGACAACTTTTTCACAGCGCTTTGTATTTCTATCTCCATCTTTTCCTCCATTCTATTCATCTTATTTGCCGTCCATGTTCTGAATCTATTTCTGAATAGAATGTGTTTATGAATGGCATTTTCTGATGTATCACCTTTGTTATTTCTTGGGGGAATTGGTCTACTCTGATTATTCATGTTGCCAGAGTTTTTCTGCAGATTCTTCCCCATCATTATTTTCCACAGTTTTTCTAATAAAGCTGGTAGAATGAGATTATATTGTGGGCTCCATACTACCTTGTCTCAGAATTTATGTGATGAAGAGACCTCTTGGTGTGAGGCCAAAATGAGGAGAAAGGTAACAAGCAGATAGGGAGAAACTGGGAGAATCGAAGGAAAGGGTAAAAATGAAGGAAAGAGTAAAGGAAAATAAAAAGGAGAAAAGAAAAATGGAAAGAAGAATAACTGAGGAAAAGAAGAAAGAAAAACTTGGAGAACAAGAGACAGGGGTAAGGAAGAGGGGCCGAGAGTTACGGAAGAAATTTTATTGATCGTGGTGGTACAAAGGCCATGCTTGTAACTCCAGTGTTTTGAGAAGGCTGGACTGGGAGGGTTCCTTGAAATCATGCAGTCCTTACCAGACTGAGAAGAGCCAGACTCTTCCTCTGCCAAAACTATGAGGGGAAGGAAAAGAGAAAAAACAAAAAACACTAAGGAAAAATTAATAAGAGTGAAAATAAAATTAAAAAGTTCTTCAGTGTGGCCTTGTCTATACTGTCTTCCTAGGACCAGAGTTAGAAATGTCTCTTAGCTACCTTGAGCCAAATATCTGCCGTGGCCTACCTGCCAGACCACAGCTGTGTCTTCCCAGCTCTTAGTAAGCAAAAAAATAAAATGATGATAATAATAGAGAGAGAGTCCAACTTTTGTAGGAATACATTTGTGTTTCAGTATATTGTCAGAACATCAGATGACACTGTAGTTTTAGGGTAGGGGACAGACAACACTGCTGTTAACCTCTGTTTAGAGATCCCAGGCATATACCGGATTCTCAATTTAATTGTGCACTGTGATGGCCTGATTATTTCCTCAGAACTCAGGTTACACAGGGTTGGGGACTCAGATATCTCCAGAATCCTTCAGAGGCAGGTCTCACCATGTACGCCTGACAATAGTTCTCATGGGGTGCTAGAGTCCCTGAGCCTGTTGCAACTGTAGGACCAATCCTAGATGGCGGAAATAGAATGGTTATGTTCCTGTAGAGAGCTTTCCCTTTTGACCTTCTCATGACCTTGCCATAATGGGTGAGCCCTTGCTACCCAGATCTTCCTAAATTGGCCATCTCTACCGCTGCCAAACTGGTGGTAATTCTGCTTTAACCAGCCTGCAAATCTGGCTGCAATATACTAGTTGGGTTTTCCCTCTCTTCCTGGCAATCCACACAAGGTAATTCCCTTGAGAACTAAAGACTACAAAAAGGCTTACTCCAGTCCTGGACCTCTGTGGCTCCCACCCATGGTCAGCCACCCACAGCTCTTGTTGGAGCTCATGTAAGACTTGCCTAGTGTATCAGACATCCACTCTGCAGCCCCAGTTCACATACAGCAACCAGCACCCCGCCACCTCACAGCACACTCTGAGCCACAGATCTAGCCAAACGCTGCCTAATTCTCTTTTCGCAATTGCTGTAGAAGAGTTCAGCTTGACGGTTTTCCCACTTCTCCATCTTCATTTAGTAAGATTTAAAATTGAGAAGTATATGTCCTTTAGTTGTTCTTAATTTTCAAAATTATTTTGCTTTTTATATATATTTTGCAATTTCATGCATTTTCATTTTAGAATCAGCTTGTAAATTTCTGCAACTATCAAGCTGAGTTTTAAAGATATTGTATTGAAGCTATAGATCCCTTTAGGGAGAAATAAAATGATAAAAATAATAAGTTTTCTAATCCATGAAGATTGAATAATTTTTATTTGTATAGGCTTTCTTTAATTTTCTTCAAGAATAGTATATAGTTTTTAGTATAGATGTCTTACATTACCTTTGCTAACTTATTGATACAGGACAGTTGGTGACCTGCACCTTAGCCCTGGCGGTGTTGATGCTGTGGCAGCAGGAGGAACCAGCTTGCAGGAATGGCAGGACACCTGCAGGGAGACACTGGTACCTTGGTGTCTCTTCCCCATGCACTTCTGAGTGGTCAATTTTAAACAATTTCATATACGTTTTCAAGGCCTGAGAGTTCATTGGATAGCTTGCTGTAACTGAAAAGACCCATGACGTAAAATTCATCATTGAATTCCTGAAAAACAACCCCCTGCAACTATATAAACCCCTCAGCAGAGAGCCTGAGGACAGACCTTGAAGAGGGAAAAGGAGAGCTTGTTCCCCTCCAGAGTTCTCTCTGCCAGGACTTTTAGTTTTTGTAAGTTTTTGTATTTTGTATTTATTTTTCTAAATAAATCCTGTCTTACCACTAATTTGTAATCCTTCAATTCATTCTTCAAATCTCCAAGACCAAGAACCTGAAACACCATTATCATTATCATTAAATAGGTTATTCATTGTGATGTATTGACATAAAAGAAAAGGCTGAGGCAAATTTAATATGAGTAGAGAATTTATTTAGGTCGTGTTTGGGGATTGAAAACCAGAATCATTGATTCAAGTTGCTCTGAATATATAGTCAAGAATAGGAATATTTAAAAAGTCTTCCATAAAAAATATTAATTATGTAACTAATTTAGGTTTTAGAGGTTTAATCTCACTATGTTGGCTAGGCTGGATTTGAACATCAGGGTTCAAGCTATCCTCCCACTTCAGCCTCCCCAGTAGTTGGGTCTACAAGTATACCAACCATCATGCTGGCACACAAATACATGTTTAAAGGAAGAAAAAAGCAGCAGTCCCTGAGTTGTCTACCAAGATTATACATTAAATTAACATAATCTAATGATTGATCACACAATGTTTTATCAAAAATTCTAGGACCATGAAAATAATGGGCAAGGTAATTAGGAAACTGCAGGAAAAGAAAAGAAAGAATAAAATTCATTTAAATGATTGTCAGCAGGTATAGGGATGTGTGTGGTGAACACATAACTGAAATATAACACTCATGTTTCTCTGGACCTCAAAAACTGTACATCCCACATATAGGTAATACATTTCTGAACTTTTGTGAGACTATTATAAATATAACTATTTTTAACCTAACATACTATTGCTATTGTATAAAAATATAATTTTTTCTGTGTAGTTATTGTGTCATCTTGTTCTTTAGCTCTAAATTTTTTTAGTGGGATATATTAAATAATTCTAACTTATAATCCTGTTATTCTGGGAGGCCTTGTTTTTACTAAAGATAGAAAAATTAGCTGGACACAGTGGTGGGTGCCTGAAATCCCAGCTACTTAAGAAGCTGAAGCAGGAGGATCACTTGAGTCCAGGAATTTGAGGCTACTGTGAGCTAGGCTGAAGCCATGGCATTCTAACCCAAGCAACAGAGTGAGATTTCATCTCAAAAAATAAGTATGTATATAAATAAATAAAGAAAGAAAGAAAGAAAGAAAGTTTTTTAGTGATTTTTTATAATGTTTCTCTATATAAAATCTTATCATATGCAAATATAGATAGTTTTACTTTCTCCTTTCTGACCTGGTTACCTTTATTTATTTTTCCTTCCAAATTTATCTGTATAGTAACTCTAGTATGAGGCCAAAAGAGATGACAGCAAACATCCTTGCATCACTCCTCATCTTATTAGCAATATTTTCAGTCTATTACTAAGTATACACTTTATTGCAAATTTTTTACAGTTTTTTTTTTTTTTTAATTAGGTTGAGAAAGTTTCCTTTGACAACTGAAATGAGTGACTGAGGCAAGTATCTCAATAAACCGAGGCTTATTAAGCCAGCCTTAGGCAAGTCCATGAAAAAATGCAAGATTTATGACTGCTTTGCCAAAAAGGGTTTCACATAGTTTAGAATTTATACATTTCTTTAAATGAAGAAAGGCATGTAGAAACAGGAGCAGGTAGGCATTAAGTGAAAGGTTATATACAGAAAAAACTTTAATTAGTGCACAGGAAATCTACATTTTACATAAGATAAGGTGAATATTTGGAGGGATGAAAAGAAGAACGTGCTATGCCAATGTCTCTGGTTATGAAGAGGAATGATTGACCTCATTTTGTCTCTGTTCTGCAGTTGGGAGGTTAAGCTTATAGTCAACATTTTCACTGAAGAATCCAACAGAATCTACATTTAGGAACTAGCCTTAGATCTCAAATTAGAATTGGCATGTCCATGTTAATGGGAGGCCAAAAAAAAAAAAAAAAAATTATGAGTTATCTGTGGGCAGTCCTTTGCAGATTTGTGAAACTTTTTACCTTTCCCTGGGGATTTGGCTAATATAAAATCTTAGTAACAGCTATTAATATGAAAGGGAGTAGTATATGACTCAGCTTCCAGGCTTAAACTTCTCTTTTGCATAAGGAGCATGGGAGGAATCCAGAGAATTTATTTTTATTTATAATTTCTACTTTTCATTTACATACCTTCTGCTGTGAAAGTTTTCAGTATTTTGTCAAATGTCTTTTTCTGCATCTATGTCCTTTATTTTATTAATAAGGTGTATATATTGATTAATTAGAATTTGTTGAGTCAACATTATTTTCCTAGAATAAACTTGTAAACAATTTATAGTCTAGAGTACTTTTATATCATGGTGAATTTAATTTTCTTGTTTTATATTTTGTTGAGAAAATTAGGCCTATATTCATGAGATATATTGGTTAGTAATTTTCTTTTCTCATGATGTCTGCCTGGCTTGGTATGATAATAATACTTAAATTTATTTCTGTATGGCCATTAATTATCCCTGTCTTTCTTTCTTTGTTTTAGTGATTTAGTATTTTGAGTCTCTTGGTGTATATGAAGTTTATTGAATTTTGGACAATGATTTTGTATCCCAAGATGTTACCATATTTCTTGATCACCTCCAGGAATCTTATGGTTGATTAGTGGGGTTCTCTAAGTATAAAATCATATCATCAGCAACAAGTGAGAGTTTGACTTCTTCTGTTCACGTTTGAATACCCTTGATATCATTCTCTTGCCTAAATGCGTTAGCCAGGACTTCCATCACTATGTAGAATAGCCGTGGCAATAGTGGAAGCCCTTGTCATGTTCCAATTATACGTGGAAATATTTTCAGTTTTCCTATAGTGTGATGTTGGCTATGGGTCTGTAGTAGATGGCCTCTATCAGTTTAAGAAAAACCCCATCTATACCAATTTTTTTATGGTTAAGATGATAAATTTTATATTCATGTTTTTATCACAATTACAAAAAAACTTAAAAAGACATGGTATACAAATGCAATACATGAACCTTGATCACATCTCGTTAAAAACGCTGCAAAACACTGGGGATAAATGGAGGAATCAGAACATGGATGAGGTAATATTGGGAAATTCCTGGCCTCATTTTCAGGAGTGGCTTATAGCATCTGGAAGGGTCATGACCAGTGTATTTTCTAATGGTTCATCAAGTGTGCATATGCAGGTGTGCGCACACACTCATTCCCCACCAGTGCAGACAGTGCAGCTGTGAGTACAGAGACCGTCACCCACTGTGAGCTGCCAGGGTGTGTGGATTATTTTGAGATAAAGACCACAGGAAGACCAGCACGTGCAGGAAAATTCCCTCTTTTGTAAAGGGAATTTCCATTGTAAAAGGCACCTCTATCTCCTGTACCAGGCAAAGAACAGTGTTCATCCTCCAAGAAACTTAAATCTGCAAAACAAACTACTGAACAACATTTGTTTCAGTTCTTTTCCTGATCACCCTCCAAACACTTGCCTCCCCCTTCTTTTTTTTTTTTTTTTTTTTAAGCAGGAACTCAACTTTATTGCGTCAAGCAGCCACTTATATAGACCATGGGGCAGGGAAAGAAGGCGGGGGATGAGGTGCTTGACAGGGTTGGAGAAATGGCATGGTACCACATTGGCTGTATCTAGGTAGAGGCAGATTCAGGCAGAGCCTTGCTGAGTCATTGCTACTTGGAAGTAGCTGGATGGATCTACATCTAGTCAGGCTCAGGAAGTTGCACTAGGCCTCAGGCACATGGCAGGGCCCAACAATTCACTCTTTTGTTTTTTGTATGGCGGATAAACATAGCCCCTGTCTAAGGTTGCCTGCTCTTGCAGATTCAGTCTTACCCGTCATGGGGATACAAACATCAATGGTTTGGTCCCTGTCTTAGGTTGACTGAATGCAGAGTTATCTCACCCATCTTTGGGTACTATGAATGTAATCCACCGTGCAGCCTCTCCATATTCTGTCTTAGGTTGTCCCAGCTTTGGGAGTCTTACCCGTCATTGGTGCTATGGAGGGCAGTGAAGAATAATAGTTAGATTCTCGGTTAATGAGCCGGTGATATTGGACCTCGACGTGATTTAACTGTCTCTAACCTTTTTTAAGGATACAGGGCCCAAAGGTGAAGGGTAAATAAGGGTAGCAGGGAAAGAAGGTAGAGTGAAAAACCATGTAGGCCCGTCCACAGGGGATTTTCTAAAGTTTCATTTCTTCTCTTTTCTAGATCTTCTTGGAGTGTTTTGATCTTGTTTTGCACTATCTCAGATATGTTGGCATAAAAGTAGCACTTCTCCCGCAAAAATAAACAGGTGCCTCCCTATTTGGCAGTTAATAGGTCTAATTCCCTTCTTGTTGGGACAAGTATTTAAAGTCTCTTGCCGAAACCCAAGTGGGTTTTTTCTGTTTTTATGTTTGTTTGTTTGTTTGTTTTTGTTTGTTTTTTTTTTAATTATAGATAACAATATGCACCATAGATGTGGCCTGACCCATTACCCTCCCTCCAACTCAACCTCCCCCCTCCCTTCCTCTTCCTTGGTCCTTTCCCATAGTCTTGTGGTATAGTTGAGTTATAGCCTTCATGCGAAAGCTATAGTTTAGCTTCATAGTAGGGCTGAGTACATTGGATACTTTTTCTTCCATTCCTGGGATACTTTGCTAAGAAGAATATGTTCCAGCTTCATCCATGTAAACATGAAAGAGGTAAAGTCTCCATCTTTCTTTAA
>CAUYPK010012389.1:0-24559 GCA_963574355.1 Loris lydekkerianus | reverse complement strand
GGTTTTATAGACCATTTCATATATTTTCATCACACTGGTTAACATAGCCTTCCTGGCATTTTCTTAGTTATTGTGTTAAGACATTTATATTCTACATTTACTAAGTTTCACATGTACCCTTGTAAGATGCACTGTAGGTGTAATCGCACCAATCACCCTGAAAAATTTTGTGGAGACAGATAAAGGAGTTCAGATTAAATATTTCATAAATTCAAGATTGTATGATTTCCCAACATGAGCAGTGCATCTTGTGAGGCAAACTGGCAACTCATTGTTTCTAACTGGAAAACTAGGCAAGTATTCTTAAAACCTGTGGAAAGGCAAGTAAGATAGAATTGAAGAAGAAAATGTCCAGAGAAGACATTTTTGCAAAAAGCAGACTATCTATCTATGTACTAGTGTAGTGAGAAGTCACTAAAATTTTACTAACCTTGCCCTTTAAAGCTGATGGGAAACCAAAAGAGCTAAAGATGCATTCATAACAACCAAGTTACAAGGAAAAATCCTGTTCCTATGAGAGCGTGAACTGGATCATCCATTATATAGACCTCCTTCAAATAGCAGATCCAGATAAACACTTTTGAAAATGAGAAATAATGACAAAACGGAAGCAGACAAGGATCTATTCAAGATATTAAATGTATCACAAAAGTAAATTTATCACAAAAAAGGAACAAGCAGAAGTGAAAGAGAAAAGGGAGGGGAGGAAAGGCTTAAAACTGTAAAAAAAAAAAAATTGCCAAAGACAAATTAGAAATTATGATCAAATTATCTAAGTACTCTATCACTGATTATCTCTATCCAACCATCTAATTTATCTCTATTTCTATCTAATCTTTTTTTAAGCTGTATGTATCTATCTGTAGTTAAGCAATGTCAGCATCAGTCTCTCAGAATGCACTATACCTGTTCCTATCAGAGCGTTTCTACACAGCCCTAGTGTGGACACTTCGTCAGTACAACAGCAAGGTATGGTGGCTGTTGGCAGGAAGCTGGTCAACTTCTATACTAAACCGCTGTCCTACTGCTGAGGTTTATTTATTGATTAATTTATCATATGAGTTATTTAAATTTCATATTAAAAATAAACATCTAAGAAATTTATCAGACATCATGGACATCATCAGTATCCTATAAAAAGAATTTTGCGTCTCTCTAGGCCCCGCCTTATAATCTCTGAAGAGGGTTTAATACCTTTTCAGAGGATCAGAATTGTGTCAATTTTGTAATCTTGGGATCGCTTAAAACATTTATACTCCAATATTCCAGGCATTTATTCTTTCTACTTATAAAACAGTTATTCTTTGTACTTATAAAAAATTGTTCTTTACAGATGAAAATGCTTATTTGAGACTAGTGCTAACTGTGCACTTTGAAAATCCTATTTCCAAACTCCAAGATGCATGACTACTTTCCCTAGAGTTTAATTGGAGGAAAACACTAAATCAACTAGGAATAAACTTAAGTTATACAAATTCTTCACCTTAATATATTCAAAAGTATTATGATATAACAATATAATAATTAAAACTTTATTTCAACAGATTTAGACTAGAGGTAAGGATGTTAATAGGAAAGAAAGATGTGGAGAGTAGATGTTCAAAGAATAGCATTTTCTGATTTAAGGAGAATCAATGCAATCAATTTCTATAAATAAAATGTATAACTCTCAAGTTATTGAGAGTAGGAATCTAGAGTTTGGACAACTGAAGATTTATAAATATTTCAAGCAGTGGTCCAAATATACACACATAAACAAAGCATCAAAACAAAAAAAGGGCAAAAACAGTATAGAATTCTTTTTTTTTTTTTTTAAACTATAGATATTTCAATCACTCTGGGGCCTTAAGAGATAGCATTATACAACATTTCACAAATCAGAAGGTCTTCCCTTGGTTACCTAAAATTCTATTATGAAAATTCTATTATTTCAGTGGCTTTGCAAAATCTACTTTTGTTCTATAGTCAGGAAAGAATCCTGCCTTTCCTAATAATCTAAAAATTACCTCAGATACCTGAATAAATCTTCTATCAATGATAAGTTGTTTAGAATAATAACTATTTGCCCTGTATTTTTTAAGTCTCATGTACTGCACTTAATTTATTGTGGCTTTGTTATACTCACACACCATTTTAAATATTTACACATTATATATATCGTTGCATTTAATCCTAACTGCTACCCTCTAAATAAGTTATTTTTATTACCTTAATATTGTTTGCAGAAAGACAGATTTGGAGAAAGGAAACTTCTCAACTCACCCTTGACATCTGATCTGTGTCTCTGTTATCATCTCTTGCTTCCATGATTGTTACCCATAACCTACTTTTTATTTACTCTCCTTTTATAATCTAGTTTCCAACACCCTCCTTTATATTTACTCATAATTTATTTATTATCTTTCTTGCCTTCTATCATACCAAAGTCTAATTTATGCCTTTTATGCAAAATATGAGATTTAAATGAGGGCATAAAAAGATTTAAAATTTATTGCTTGACTACTAGAAGGATGACTTCAAATTGTGCAATTGGAAGCCTTGGGGTCCTGGGGTCAACTGGATTGATGTTAACCTAACTTGAGAATTTTATACAGGGAGAAATGTGTAACTAAGCACTCATTTACTCAATTGACAAACATTTGTTGAGCATAACTTTTTAAAAGGCAATGTGTTAGGGGCGTGGGGAACAAGTTTAAAATGTGATATTGTTTTTGCCTTTAGACAATTAGATAATGTCATGGCATTCATGTTCAAAATGCATCTATTTATGTAATTTTAAAAATGTTTATTGAGTACCTTCTGAATGCAAGGTAGAGCTCTTGCCAGACATGGAGATTTTAACATGAGACAGAAATCTCTTGATTCTGTGAAGCAAATTTTCTAGTGGAGGAAGACATATACTACACTATAAATAGACCATGCCAGACAGAAAATACATTGTAGCTAATAACAAGTCAAGGAAGGAGTGAATATAGGAGTGCCACCTTGGAAGCAGTACCATTTTAGATAAGATAGCCAAGAGAAGCTTCTCCAATGAAGGGATATCTCAGGACACATGTGGAGAAAATGATAGAGAGAATCCCACAAGTTATTTAGAAGAAACGGCTTTTCATCACGAGAAAATAGAAACAGATATTACAAACCAATATAGTCTATCTTTATGTTCTCAACATGTCATCATGAAATGTTCAAAAAGAGACAATAAAATTTTACAGGATTAAAAAGTAATTTCTTCTTTAGCTGATCTTGTCCAGATATTTGAAATTAAGCAAATTTAAAAGAAATATAAATATGTAATTCCCTGTTTGGCAAACTTGCTGATGTCTGAGCCAAGTAGCAAGGAAATTAAATGAAAAATTATTTATGACCTAAATGCTAACACTGTGATGCATTGGATTATACTATCCTCATTTTTTTTTTTCTAGAAAACCTTTTTACTTCCACCATACTGTTGAGTATTTTTTGTTGAGCATTACCAAAATTCTATCCAATTATTTTCTTAAGTTGTTAACTATTTAAATATTTTCTAACTTAAAATTTTGTATATCACAGAGTAAAAGCAAGCAAAGATTTTAAAGTGGACATATTGTGAACATTTTCATAATTAAATGTATTAATTTTTCTCCATTAAAATGGATATGTTATAGAATTCATACATAGGTACAAAATTCCCTGCAAAAACTGTACAAAAAAACAGCAATGTAAAAGCTCACACAAAATCCATACCTGACCCAGCACATTGGACTCTTTGATTGCACTAATGTACACAGCTATGATTTAACAATAAAAAAGAAGAAATGAGTGGATTAATGAATAATGAATGGAGAGAAGAATATGTAGACATTAAGACATTAAGAAACTTACTGGCAGCTTTAAATCATATTTAATGATTCTCTTCTCTATAGCTATTATATGAGGGATGTCTGGAAAGTATCCAGCTGTGTACGTCTTGATTTTTCATAGTATGTGCTGGACACTTTCAGACAGCCCACGTGTATGCTAAATTCCTCTCTAACTATGTAATTTATGTATGTGTTAGTATCCTGCCACAGTGCGCAGCAGCTTCTCAGTTGTCTACTTTGTGCTAACTTAGTAATCAATGTCTATTGATGTATTAGATCCTGTTTTTAACAACTATAAATGACACCGCTAGTGCAGACCCAAAGTGAAATCTGTCTTGAGAGAACAGGAAATATATCTAGAAGAACAACAAAGAAGACATAAAAACATGAAAAAAAATTATCATCTTATAATTCAATACCAAGAGAAAACATTTAAAAACAGAGGCAAAACAAACATATTTTCAGACAAACAAAAACTGAGAAAATTTGTTACCTATAGGCCAACACTACATAAAAGGTGAAGAGTAATTTTTAGGCAGAAAAAATGATCCAAGATGGAAGCCTGGCGATGTATGAAAAGTCATGAGCAAAAAAAGGAATAAAGAGTAAATACTGAAGAAGATTCAAGTGGATATTGAATGTACCTACCAACAATAATAGCAGATGATGTGATTCAAAAACAAGTAGAATTAAAACCATAGAAGCAGTAATTTATAAAACAGGAGATGTTGTATAAATTTGAAATGTTCAGGGAGTCATAAAGTATTAATTTACAATAGACAAGTTAGACTAGTTGGATGATGCATGCTATAATTGGTATGGAACTAGAGTAAAGTATACAAAATGAATAATTAGGCAGCTGAGAGAGAAGAGAAAGGAGTAATCAAAATAACCTTAAAACATAAACATAGAACAAGTAGAACAAATGTAAAACGAAGTGCAAAATGGCAGATTTAATCTCAGTATGTCAGTAATTGCAGTAAGTATAAGTGGCTTAAAAAATAAAAAGCTGCTTCAGTTTTATGCATAAAATACTCTAATCATCAGATTTCACATAATCTACTCAGATGATAATGAAAATGAAGAATTAAAATGTCATGAAAACTAGAAGGAAGAAATAAGGCAACGTATAATGTAGAAAGAGAAAAGAAAATCAGAAAAAGAAAAAGTGAGGGACAGTGACAACTAAAAAAACCGAGAAAACTAATTACAAAAGGCATTATGGATAGGCGAAGGGGAGAATACACATAAAATTAAGATGTGAGCTACACATGCTGTAAATTTAATTTTATTTCAACTTTAAATAAAAAAGACTATATAGGCAGACATGAAGTTTATTTGCAATTTACTATGATAGACTATTTTAAATTGCACACAAACTTTATGTGCACCCTGTATAAGGTAAGCCAACACTTCTATTAGCAATTTAGGTATATATTCTTTACAAACATAGAGATATTAACTTTAAATTTTTCTGTTTTTTTAATCCTTATCTGTTAAAATTAATTAAAACAGTTATCTCAGAGAGGTAAAAAATATACTACTTTATCTTAGAAAGCTCTTTTTAAAATGTGATGCATAACATTGTAAGGATTCAAGGTATTTTATTTTATTTTATTTTATTTTATTTTATTTTATTTTATTTTATTTTATTTTACATTTTATTTTCCACCCCAAGGTCTGGTAAAGTGCCCCCTACTCTGGGACCTACCCCATCCTCCCCAGTAAGCTATGCCTTACCCTGGCACAGGGATAGGGTGAGGCGGGGACTGCCATCTCCCCCATTTCCTGACCTGGGTGGGCATCAGCCTGGAACTTGGTGTCTGGAAAGTGCATCTAACCCAGAGGAAGGGAGGCTGTGTACCCCACAGCCTGACCATGTGCCCCTGCTGAGCCAGATGCCTTCTCCCCAGGCTCTTGGTTTTCTCCTCAGCTTTCTACCCTCTGGCCAGACTATGTGCCCACTGCCTGGGCTCTGTGCTCCCTACATGGTGTCCCGTGTCTATGTTCTGTGTCTCCTCCTGGCTTTGGGACCCCTATCCAGGCTGTGACCTTAGCACGGATTGTGAGCCACTGCCCAGATGGGTAATGTCCCTGCTCTGCTGGGTGCCCCTGACTAGAGTCTCAGCACCCCCAGCAGGTGTTCCCTGCCCTCTACCTTCCTTCAGCTCATTTACCATCTTGACCTTGAAGCTGCACTCCCCACAGGTGTGCCCCTTCTTCTCCCTGGTGCCCTAGGCCTGGCACTGCACACAGGAGTGCAGATCCTCACAGAGGCCCAGGCAGATCTGCAGGGGTAAGGGGAGGAGTACTAAGCTGGATGAGCTTCTGTCAGGCCCTGCTCCAGCAACCTCACAGCCTTGGTTGGCTTTCTTATAGCACAAGGCTCAGCCCCTCCAAAACATCCTGCCCTGAGTGCTGGGTTCCTACGCCCACACCCCAGCAATCCAGGCCTCACCGCTGAGTAGTTGATCTCACAGGTGGTGGTTGCAGTGACAGTGGCCACACTCACAGTGGCCATGCCCATTATAGATGCCCTGGTGCAGAAAGGGGTACCAGAGAGCCAGCCGTGCCCCATGCCTTCCCCCTCCCTTCTCCTCCCTCCATAGGATTCTTTTTTGAGGCATTCAGTGGCCCTGACTCAGGCCTCTTCTACTGCCCTGCGCTGCCTGTCCCATGCCCCGGCCTACCCCATTACTGTTGATGCAGGTGGCATTGCTGAAGGGACAGTCACAGCTTGGTCCTGTCCAGCCAGGCTCACATACACACTGACCCATGGAGCAGCATCCCTGGTCTGCAGGCGGTAGGGGAGAAGAGAGCCACATTTGCACCTGCAATCCAGGGTTCCCACCTTACAGGCAGGGCCTATGGGGGCTAAGCCATGGAGCTGGGGTGTCTGCAGTCAAGAGCAGAAGTCTCTTGTGTTTCTGGCCTCCTGGAATCTCCTCCCCTTCATCTCTCCCCTGCCATCCCACCTTCTACCTTCCACTCTGCACCCAGCATGATCATCTCAAAACGCAAATCCAATCATGTGGCTCTCCTGTTTAAGAACCTCTAATGGGTCCTAGACCATACAATAAGGTAAGAAAAAAAATTAAAATGTATGAACAAGAAGTAAAACTGTCATTATTATTTATAAGTATTAGGAAAATGTCACAAAACATCCAGAAGAATCTACAGATAAATTATTAGATTTCACAAGTGAGTTTAGCAAGGTGGCTGGATACAAGGTTAGTATACAAACAGTTAGACACTGGAATTTAAACCTCTAATAACTTCATTTTGTCCAAAGGATTGAGTCTGCACCAGAGCCCAAGCCCCTTGCAATCTGTCCCCTCCTCCTTCCCCAGGAGGCCACACCTCCAGCTGTACTCAATGCCTCCTTTTCTCCAGTGGTGTCTGATTCTCCCTTCTGTTTCTCTAAGCACCCTCTGGGGTGGACAGTTGAAGAGAAGAAGTGGCAAACAAAAGCAAGAATAGAGAGAGTAGCAAAGCAGGGGTTATATTTCTAGTGGCAAGTATATAATGGGGGCTCACTACGTATGTGATGAGTGGATTTTCATTCATCCTCCTCTGATCAACGACCAATCCTTCCAGGTGTCCCCTTATCTGAGTTCTGTGATCCCCAAGGTTTTATATTAAATCTGTCTAGTTTGGCCTGGAGACATTTTGATAGATAGCTCAAATCCAATGCTAGAACAGAACAATGCATCTCTCCTCATCTGATGGATTCACCCTAACATTCTTTTTTTCATTGTTAGCTTGCTCAGTCAATCTGGTGTAAGAAGAAACAGTATTCATCCAGGTTGAGTAAAGAGCAGCCAACGGTTTCAAATATACTACAGAGAACTCAAAGTATCCTGAGGATATCAACTTAGATTTCACTTCCTTATCTGGCCTAAGTATTCTAGAACCTATTAAAGTGGGAGTAAGAGAGAGAGTAAAAACTGAACAGGATGAATTAATTAACATACATATCAAGGAGGGTTCTAGAGTTCAAATATATAAACTTGTAGAATCTTTAGAACTAGAAAAATCCTGGTTAATCATATATGGTAACTCACTGCTATGACTTAAAATGTTTGTGTTCTTTCTGAGATTCTTGTTGAAACAATTTCTAATGCAACAACATTAAGACATGGGACCTATAGGAGGTGATTGGGACATGAGGGCTCTGCTTTTATGGATTGACTTAGTGCCTTATTAAGGGGCTAGAGAAAACTATCTAGGCCTCTTTTGCTTTTTCATTTCTTCCAACATGTGAAACACCTGCACCCTCTGAGGGACATAGTGTTCAAAGTTAAAGTCGTTAAGTGGAGACTGGGCTCTTATCAGACACCAACCTGCTAGTGCCTTGATCTTGAATTCCTAGCCTCCAGAAGACTGAGAAATGCATTTTTTTGTTGTTTATAAATTCCCCAGTCTCAGATGCTTTGTTACAGCAACACAAATTGACTCAGATCTTCTGTATTAATTTGTTAAATAGAATTTATTGAATTCTCAGTTTTTATCAGGTACTTTAGTAGACATTGGTAGTTGCAAATTAAAATATGCATTCCTATTCTCACATACCAGTGTGAAATAAAAGACTCTAAGTAATATATTGTAGATGTCTGTACATCTACAATATATTAGATTTAATGAGATGAAATGGATGAGAACATGTCATATGGAAACGTCAACTTGAACTTAATTTTCAAAATTATCAGACACACTGCAGATGGAAAAAAGAGAAGAGCATTTATGTAAGAAAGAACCACATGAGCAAGGACGAGGAAGAGACACACAGGAGAGGAGAGATGGTAAGAAATGGCATGTCACAGAAAGATGTAAGAGATATGGGCAGACACGCAGGAGTTTTGTGTAATACCCAGGAAGTTATTGTCCCACCCCTGTTCCAGACAATGAGTATATTTCAATTACTAGTATGGGGATGGCACGATTAAATTTGTATTTTATCTAGATGACTGTGGTTAAAAATGTAAAGACTAAATTGAAAGACTGAGATTGCAGGAAAGAAGTTCAATTAGGAGATTAAAGATTATCAGTATTCCAAAAGTATATATTCTGTGGCTAAAGTATTTTGGAGGAGAAAGAAGGGTGAAAATAGACAGGACACATTAGAGTCATTTTTCCAAGGAAATCTTCCACATCATCAGGATGTCATTTTTAAAATAAGATCAAATAACACATGAGGGGGTTCTGGCATCAGGAATGAAGAGGCTTGACACAGAGTCTGTGTTGGGGGACTGAGGAACTCAAGGAGGAGCCCTCTTGAACAAACCTCAGGTTTGTATTTATTATCATAAAGCAAGAAAAAGTAGTTAAAAGTTACTTATCAGACATCAGCACTAAAAGGGGGGAATATGGAAAGTTCCAGAAAAGATGATTCCTATTTGTTTTGGAAAAATGGAGACCTCAAGTAAGACCTCTGGCTCCAGCATCAAGAGACCATTGGAATCTAGAGAATCTTTACAATAACCACTAGTCCTGGTATCGCTACACCTCACATATCCATTTTCACTTAGAGGCCAGTTTTATGAGCTTCTACACGTATACAAATCACATGCCATTCTCATCACTCTTTAAGTCTTAAAGCAAAAAGTAGAATCTTATGCTAAAGTTTGGGGCACAATTTTCCCTAAAACTATGCAATATATTTTTGTTCAAAAAACTAATATCTGGATTTGCACAGCTTTAATTGGAAAGTTAGTAACTTTCAAAACTACCTTTCTGGAAATATAGTAAGCTCCAGAGATATCTGGGTTTGTGAGCAAATTTGTGCTTTAAATCTAATCTTCATTGAACAACTTCTACCATAGAGGGCCAATTTTACTAGTGAAAAAAACAGCAGATCCAAGTTAAATAAATAGTATCTTTTTTTGTATTTGAAGTAAGATCCTAGAGTTAAATTGTGTGTGTGTGTAGGACAGAATATTAATTAGCATCATAATTAAACCAGCAGATGTCTAAAAATATATTGTGAAACCATTTGTACTACAGTAGGAACATTCAACATTAAACTGAAGAGATGATGAACAGAAAATAATAGGACAAAAAAGCCTTAAATCTATAGATTACTTAGAAAATTAAAACCCTATCAAATTCTAATGTTTTAAAAGCATTCTACTTTAAATCATACTAGCCAATGGCAGAAAGGGGTGGTGTTTTCAAAGGGTTTTAAACATTGTACTAGTGGAATTATTAATAGCCTCCTTTTAAATTTCTAATGTGACTTGTTTTATGATATATTATATCATAATTTTAGATGTTAGGCCTTTCAGCTTTCTCTGATTCTTATGATTACCTTATATTTATGCTGTGGCACTCACATGTGCTCCATGCATTGTGTCAAAGTTAGCAATTTCTTATTATGTACTTCACATCAGCAGACGTGTGTGGACAAGAAAGAGGGAGAGAGGAAGAGAAAGGGAGGAGGGAGCTATTTATGGGGGGAAAGTATATTATTTATTTTTTCATGGATGTCTTTTATTTTATTTATTCATTCATTCATTTATTTTTACTTAGAGGCAGAGTCTCACTCTACTGCCCAGGCTAGAGTATTGTGATGTCACCTCAAGCTCTTGGGCTCAAGTGATCCTATTCCCTCAGCTTTCCGAGTAACTAGGACTACAGTTGACCACAACACTGGTCTGACAAGTTTTTCTATTTTTAGACAGGGTCTTGCTCTTGCTCAGGCTTGTCTGGAGTTCCTGAGCTCAAGGAATGCCCCCACCTCAGCCTCCCAGAGTGCTAGAATTATAGGCATGAGCCCATGCCTGGCTTCTCCACCCACCCCCAACCTGCTGCCCTTTTTCTTGTAAATACAAAGTCTCACTCTGTTACCCAGACTAGAATGCTAGGGTACCATAGTTCATAGCAACTTTAAACTTCTGGACTCAAGCAATCCTCTTACTTCAGCCTCCCCTCCCAAGTAGCTGGGACCATAGGCATGCCCCACCACCCTGGCTAGTTTTTCTAGTAGAGATGGGATTTTGCTCTTGCTTAGTCTAGCCTGGAACCCTTCAGCTCAAGCAATCCAACCAGCTTGGCTTCCCAGAGACCTAGGATTACAGCTGTGATTCACTGAGCCAGGCTTATGCTTCGTCTTAAAGGAGAAAAACTTTTGCAGTAATCCCACTCCAGAGGAAACATAAATTCTCATAAAATGAACTTTGGCTAAACATTTCATAAAAATTGTCCAAATACCTTTTTATATTAGACATTTTATTTATGAAACTAAATTAATGGAACTGGAGTGACATTTTAGCTATAATGGTTTAGGTAATATTAGAGTCATTTCAATATTAAAGGCTTAGGTAAGAAATGTTAATAAGCAGAGTTTAAATATATGCATAAAGCAAGAAAATGAAAAGTTTCCTAAAATGACATTTTTAATAGGAGGAAAATATGTACATTTTTTGTATACACATTATACATTTTATATGCACACAATTTAATGTGTATATAAACAGGAAGCTTACAAATGAAGATTCAACTCTTCATTGAGGTACAAAGAGTTTTAAAGAATGGGGCTTGGAATCAGTAAAACAGAGGTTTGGGAGGGAGAAAGGAAGAGACTTATCTAGTCAGCAAAGAAGGTCTCGTTATATAAAAACAACCTTACAGGTAGGTACAGCCCTCAAAGGAAATATCTTTTTGAGTCTCTTATGGAATGTTAAGCATATTGATAGTGAAGGAAAGTTCCAGAACTGAGTTCTCCAGCGTAAGTCAACATAAATTGTACAACTTGTCTAACTTTTTCCACGAGTATTATTTAACATGCATGTTATTGTGATTGAAACATATGTAAATGCATAGATTTCTCAATAGTGTGAAGAGTTTATTAATTTCAAGTTATAATCCGTATCTTGATCTATTTTTTCACCTCAAAGATCTTTCTCCAGTGTATTGGTTTAATAAAAGTGTGCTGGATGATTGAACCACAGAATGAATTCTAGTAATTTATGAATGTGTAGAAATTACACTGCCAGCTACAAGAATGTTATCATTTTTTATGCAAAATGTCATCAATTGTGATATTATAAATATGAGATGAGACAATGGAAATTAAAATCTGATGAAACATACATGGTAACATGAACTGGAAATAAAATAATTTGAAAGTACCACTACAAGTTGTCTTGTGTACATTGATAAAAATTTGAGAACAGATTCAGTGTACTGACTGTTTTGCCAAAAGGCTAGGGACCTAATACTTTTCCAAAGTAATTTCTTGCTACTAGCAACTTTGCCTTAGTCACAGTTTTCCTAAAATTAAATATTTGATGTCTGTTAGGGTATGACTCACTCTTGTAGTCAGGTATTACAGACATGAACATTGTAAACCATTTCTAAGTCATTTTAAATGTCCCCAAAATACTTCCCTCAGGTGAAAAGCAAATATTGAAACCTTATTTCATACCTAGAGATTCATAAGACAACTTGAAATATAAAATTGTTAAATGGATTACTTAAGATCACATAAGGTGAGATACTGGCTTCTGAGTATGTACTTTCAAGAATGAATTCAGTGATTGACCCTGAAAAATAATCAAAGGCAAGAAAAATTCATTCACATAAACAGTGTCATGAAAATTACATTGATATATGCAATACATTTGAATATTTATCAGACTCATATTTGGGTTAATAGTTACCATTATATAATTGCTGTAGTCTAGAAAACACAGGAGTTAATGAAGCAACTCCACCTTTTAAAATCTATCATTACTTCTTTCTCCATCAAATTATTCTCTTTTTTTGATCCTCATTGTATAAAATTCTATTAAAATGATGGCATTAAAAACTTGGAGAATCTTCTAAATAGAAGATTCAATGTCAGCCAATATTCTTTGCATAATTAAAGTATCACAGCCTATGTAGATATAAAACGTCTATCTAGTTCTATGTTAAATGCATCCATATAGCTGGAGAGGCTGCATCCAGTGATGTAAGACGGTGGTCTAAAGTAGTGCTTCCTAACCAACCAGCAGTTATTTTTCTCCCAGGGGACGTTTGAGGAAGTCTAGATACAGTTTGCTTGCCTAGACTGGTTTGGTGGGGTCTGGGGAGAGCAGAGCCTGTAGGGAAGGCAGTCAGGTGTCCCCTGGCATTCTGACACACCTTCTGCCACCATAGAAATCACAGCTGCCACTGTCCTTCTTTTGATGTATTTGTGGAAAAAGAAGGCTAAGCTGGAACATGATGCCAGGGCCTGTGGGAAATGCAAGGTCCACACTTCCGAGGTTGAGACATAAGGAAGAATATATGAGCAGGTGGGTGTGAGGCAAGAGGGCAGTAGGTTATCCAGTGCTCTGAGCAGTAACAGAACGGGGAACCGGAGATTATTGTTTCTTAGAATGGTGTAATTTCTCATTTTCAGTAGAGTGAAGAGCAATTAGGATTTAAATAATCCAAACTCCCAACTCTCTGACTTGCCCATGACAAAAGAAAAAAAAAAAAAAAAACTTTCTATTGGTCTCATCCAAAGTTTGCTCTTGGCATATACATGTTAAAATTATGTGTGAATTTCAAACATATAATTAGAATGGGATTTTTATGATGATACATTTAAAAAATAAAACAGTGTTCCTGTTCTATATTATAAAACAATATACATGTTGCTTTACAATTTCTAAGACTATTATTTCTGGTGTCTTAAGCGCCCACCAGGGACCAAAGAACAAACCAGCATTCCATTGTTGCTGTGCTCTCTGATCTCTAAGTCCCAAGTAAATGGGGCATTGATCTGTTTCTCTGTGCCAGTTACCATTTTAGCATTGTGCCCATCTCCCTGGGTTCCTTCTTACAGCTAATATGTGTCTCATTCTTTGGAACTTGTATATCTATTTGATCTTCTATTCAACTTTTCAGGAACTGAATGTTTTGTCACTGAATTACATTGTTCCCAAGACTTGATATCTCTGTGATCCTGTTAATCCTCGTGTTTTCCTTCAATTTTCTGAATCCCTGCAGCTTGCCAGTTACTTCCAACATTATTAACTGCTTTCTAGGAGACTTGATAATCATCCTCAAATGGATGGGGTTAATTTCTGATCTAGAGTTCTGACGAGATATGTGAATGGGTATTCAAATTACTTTGGTCAGAGCAAAGGAAAAAATAAAGTCCACCTCCCAGGAGGAAGATAAGCTTAGAAAGAAAAGCCTTGTACAAAAGGCCTGTCACTTAGGTAACTGGTGGGTTTGGGAGGTGAGGAAATGGAAATCCCCTGATAGAGCAGAAGACAGAACGGATACTTGTAAAATGTTAAATAGCACACCCAAGGGAGAGAAAGAAGTATACGTGGAGTACATCTGGATAGGGGTATTTACAGAATATTGATAATTGTCAGCACTTTCCAGTCAGTCTGGAAAAAAATAGGGAGAACTTTGGAGGGTAGAAACAGTTTTGCAAGTATACCAAACTGCAGCTATGTGACTTATCTCCAATATTTGCCTGTAACTTAGGTCTTTGCCTCTATTAGACTTATTGATCGAACACTTAACCATTTCCAATGATCACTCGTCTCAGGGATCATATGACTAGAAATATAAATTAACATAAATTAAAACGCAGATTTTTATTATTTATGTCAGTGGTCTATCAAGAATCCTAGCAGGAAAATTAAGGAAGTAAAGGCAAATAAATGGAACGTTTATTAGTAGATAATACAAATATAAAGCTAAAAAGAGCAAAGTTTCTTTGGAATGATTGGAGTATGGAAATATGGGTAAGGATTACTGATTAGAATCTCTTTCAAACCACCAATGATTATCATATTGACTAGTTAGGGAAGTAAGCCTACTTAAGGCAATTCCCTAACAAAAGCTTATACAAATAAATCACTAGACTATAATCTCATTAATTATATGTCTGTCTATAACGTAAAGACTGTCGTCACGGTCTTTCCCCTCCTATTCTTCACTGTTTCTTATTGCTTATTCTTGTGTTCTTTAGAGCTACATGTCACTGTTTATGTTCACTCAGTCACACACATCACGTCCACTTTCTTCCTTAAATTGCATTATTTTCCATTTCTAGTTACCTTTTATTTGTTTCCACCTAAATATTTAATATTCAAATTAATACATTAATTTTTTTTCTTAAACCTTATAGTTACTTCTGTTTTTTAGTTCTTAATTCAATGTCAAAGTACTGTTACATTAATCTCCTCTGTTTCTTCCTGTTGGGATTCAGATAGGATATATATATATGAAGTTTGAAACCGATTTTTGCCTTCTTGTCTTTAACTCTTTCATTATGAAAGATAACACATTGAAGGATTTTTCTCCCATCAGATGATGATGCCCTGGTAAAGAAGTTGGATTTCCAAGGTCTTGTTTGGAGGCAGTGTCAGGTTTGTGAGATGATTCATTTGTGCATAGTCAGGGCACTTGTCTACTGTCAGTAGACTGTTTTTCCTTCATTTCTAGGGAACCCGTCCTTGATGCCCATTTGTTTGACCTCCTATTGACTGGGAGGTCCTAGGGCTTCAGATTGTTGAAGGTGCATGGCTTTTCTGATTTACCAATCACCAAAGGCTTTAATATCTCTTTGGTTGAGCTAGTACAACTGCAAAACATTCCTTGGAAAGTCTTCCACTCTTACATTTCTGAGGTTTCTGCCAGGCATTGCCTTGATAAAGAGTCTACACTTATCGCCATTTTCAAAGCACCTGGTGAAATCCAGGAACTTTTTGATGAACTTGTCTACGACTTCTACTGGAACTTACTGTATGCACCGCATGAGACTTTCTGGAAGGTCTTGCATTGCAGTTTAAATTTATCAAGCCAACCCCTTGATGCTTGGAAATCTGCCACCCTGAATTCCTGTGTGGAATTTTTAGCACCTTCTTGGATCCTTGGCCCAGAGATTTAGGTGTCAACTGCCCTCATTTGTTTGAATCAGCTTACAGGGTCTTCCATTCTCCTCCTTTTTGACCGTATACCTCTGCTCTCCTTACCATATCTCTCCAAATACTCACATTTACATTTTTGGATGTTGCTAACTAGAATGTTCTTTGGCTACTGCTTTCCAGAAAACGTAGACCAACCTTTACCTTCAATATAAGCTCTTTGAGTTCTTTCCTTTGGGTCATGATGTCTCAATTAACTGTAAAGTCTTTTAGTAATTGTAGGATGTACCTACAATTCAGACCAGTGCTTCATGTTGAAAAAATCTTCTGCAACACCTGATAGAAAATAGGGCATAAAATACAACTAAGAGATAAAGCCCACATCTTCTAACCCTTGGTGTACAGTCAACAAAAGTGGTTAAGTTACAGAGGGTAAATTAATATCTTGTGTCACCTACCAAGTGATCAAGATATAACTTATAGACGTTGTCAGTATATAGAGGTAATCCTTCCATTGCATGCATGTAGTGCATGTCCAGTCTATGAAATTTAGGTCAACATAAAGAGGTGGTCAATGTAGGGAGGTAGTCAACTATGGAAGTTCTACTGTATTTATCTTTCTATGAATAGAATTTCCAATTAAAATACGTATTTTTATTGCTTCATTTTCAAAAATATTTTAAAAAATCACATTTTAGAGGAAGACATGGGCCACTCGTTAACAATAACACTGAATATGTTATAAACCTAGATATTTTTCTTTGATTCTTCATAATAAGAGCAACAATTTAAATACTGAATGAGGTTTTACAAGGAAAGGGAATTTTAAACTTTAGTTTTCATGTATGAAATCCTTTGTTAATTAAACTTCCTAATATAATTCTGTTCAAGAATGATGACTAGATAATGTGTTCCTGAAAAACAATCCAGGCACTTGAGTGAAGTAATATATTCAGATAAAAAATGATTAGAGAAAGAGAGTTATTGCAGCTATTACAAGATAAAAAAGATTTACTGAAAGCCAGCCTACATTTTATTTTACATACATTTGCATACATACACACATATACTTAGAGAGAATCTGAATCTTTCTCTGTGTATATGGTCATTTCTTTTTTATTATTGTTTGATTAACAATTGAGAAGACTCAATGATCAACTATTCCTAAGGGTATTTTTGCAAATATATACCACACCATTTTTTAAAGGTTAAATTTAAATCTTTTTAGAAAAATGTATTGAATTCTTTAAATGCCTGTAATATTTTCCATGACATTTGAGGAGTTAAGGTACCCTTACCTACCTGAGTTAAACACGATAAATTATAAGAAACAAAAGAATCAGTTCAGAACTGAATAAGATACCATAATTACTTAATTACAGCTGGATTTCATTAATCTCCAATTAAAAAGTATTCTAAATTTCCATGTGTAGATGTGACTATGGCATTTAAATGTCAATAGACTTATTTGGTATTATGGTGAAAATGAAAGTACTGGCCATCAAAAACAGAACAGCACTAAATGCTACTAAAAGAAAGTAAATGTGCATATTGCTAGACACTAAGATTCAATATAATAAAAATTATAGTCAGTCAAACACCAGAGACCAATTCTTCATATATGTTTACTTCCGAAGCTCACATTTACTATTTTTATTTGCAGATAGATAAAGACATCAATATAATTTGATAAACACATTTTTAAATTAACTGACATATTAGTATTTTATTAAAATAAAAAAAGAGGATCCTCATCAATAATGGTAACAGCTATTCTTCTTGGGAAGCAAAGTCACCGGATACAAACTTCAGTCTTACTATGAACGGGCAAGTCAGTAAGTGAAATAGAAGAAAAAATTATGTACATTATACAGTGGAAAATTACATTTGACAAGACATACTTGGAGGAGGAAGGCTTTTATAAAGGACATTAAATTACTGAGGTGACATCCTTAAAACTTTGGACTCATCGTACAAAGGTGTTAATAACCTTTTTCACACATTATCTTTTTATATTATGACATCTCTGTGTCAAGAGACACAAAACTGTACTGGATAATATTTTAAATTATTTCTGATGGTTATTGTCATTATTAATACATTGCTATCTAGAAAATTCCACAAGTCAAAATATGTAAAATTGTTTTAATTTTAATTGGCATTGTAAGAACTTGATTTCTTTGTGTATAATAATAAAATACATTATGAGTTCAAGTCAAGCCAATATATAAAATAAAAAGACAAACACTGTCTTTAAGATGAAAAGCTAAAAAAAATTACTATATGAAAACATTTTATTCTGGAAACACCCACATACATACACATTGTATTAACAGTTAATAGTTGCCAGAATCCATAAGAGAAGTCACTGTGTGTTAAGGGAATCATGTAGAAAAATAATAAGGAATTCTACCTTCTCTTGTGAGATTTTATACAAAGACAAAGCAAGTTACTGAACTTCTGCCCTTTTTTTTTTCAATCATGCTCTTCAAGGACAGAATCTTGTATGTGTTGAAGCCGGTATTATTCTATAATCCTTGTCATTTTGGCCAGTTTGGTTTTGATGAGTTGAAGGCACCTTTTACCATGAAGATCTGTTTGATCTCTTGAGGAGTTTATGAGCCTATTAACTCCATAGAGAGTTACTCTTTCAGTAAAACAATCAAAATGCAAGTTTCAAAATAGCTCTTAAACTTTTCATTCTACCATTGCTTTGTTATCTCATTAAGAAAATAATAAATCTAATCACTTAATTATTACTCAGTAATCTAGTATTTATTAATTTTTTACTGATTTTTTTTTGCTGATGTGTTACTATATTGAAGTACAAAATTTCATAATAGATTTATTATCTCTCCAATAACTGTTTTGAGCAGTTCTGTCAAGTATGCTGTTTTCCTATCTCTTAGCAACACTCATACAGGTCTCATACTTTGATAGTCCTTTCAAATTATAAAAACTGAGCAAACTTTTAATTTTTCTTCTCAAGGCCAATTCAAAATCTTCCTTTCCCTTAGCCCGAGATTTTATGAGGGTTTGGGAATAGTCACTAGGATGTGTCCTACTCTGACATTCATTACCAGTGTTGCCATGTACACAACACATCTTTTAGCCCCTAAAGAGTCTCCAGTGTTGCACGAGAAAAGGGCATTTGTCTCTTTAAGAACTGGGTGAAGTAGTAAGAAGTTCGTTTTCTGTTTGCCTTGTTGTGTCTTGGTTTCTTTTTTTTCTTTTTTTTTTTTTGGAGACAGAGTCTCACTATGTCACCCTCGGTAGAGTGCTGTGGCATCACAGCTCACAGGAACCTCCAACTCTTGGGCTTAAGTGATTCTGTTGCCTCACCCTCCCAAGTAGCTGGGACTACACGTGCCCACCACTGTGGCTGGCTATTTTTGTTGTTGTTGTAGTTGTTATTGTTGTTTTGCCCTGGCCAGGTTCAAACCCGCCAGCCCCTGTGTATGTGGCTGGCTCCCTAACCGCTGAGCTACAGGCACCAAGCTGAAATTCAATTTCTTTAATGATAAAAAAAAGTATTAATTCTGTTTAGCATAGTCTTCATGGCATTTTCTTAGTTACTGTATGTAGGCATTTGTATTCTGCATTTAGTAAGTTTCGCCTATACCCATTCTAAGATGCACCATAGATGTGGAACAGTTTGATGAGAATACTTCAGATTGTATATGAAAGCAGATTGTATTGTATATTGTACCCCTTTATTGCACTAATGTACAAAGCTATGATTTAACAATATAAATAAATAAATAAATAAAAGTATTCTAAAAACTCTTTAGTAGACTACAGTCAATTGTTATTAATAATTCTTTCTTATTTTTAGAAAAACGAATGACGCTTTAAGACAATGCAGCATGCATCACTAAAAATAAACTTGGGCTTTATCTTCCTATATACATCATGTTCATATGTGAAATTTTTTTTTTTTTTTTTTTTTTTTTTTTTTTAGACAGAGTCTTATTATGTCGCCCTTGGTTTAGCACTGTGTTGTCACAGCTCACAGCAACTTTGAGCTCTTGGGCTTAAGCGATTCTCTTGCCTCCGCCTCCCAAGTAGCTGGAACTACAGGTGCCTGCCACAATGTCTGGCCATTTTTTGGTTGCAGTGATTGTTATTTAGCTGGTCCAAGCTGCATTCGAACCCACTAGCCCCAGTGTATGTGGCCGGGCTATTTTGGTTTCTTTGTACATTTCCTTTATACTGGTCCTAGCCCTAGAATTGCTGGGAAAACCATGTCACATGTAGTCAAGTACTAACCATCTCTGGTGCACTTACAGATGGATCCTGAATTATGGTGGTTAGACTTATGATGGTGCAAAATGATATACATAGAGTAGAAAGCATAACATAAGTATCCATGCAATCACTTTGTTTTCACTTTCAGTGTAATATTCAACAAATCGCAAGAGATATGCAATTCTTTCTCATAAAATAGGCTTTATGTTAGATGACTTTGCTCAACTGTAGGTTAACATAAGTGTTCTGAGGTCATATGAGGTAGCCTGAACTAAGCTGTCATGTTTGGTAGGTTAAATCTATGAAATGCATTTTTGGCTAACGATGTTTTCAACTTGCAATGGGTTTATCAGTTTGTAATCCTGTTTTAAGTAGAGAAACATTTGTTTATGGATTCCTCTGAGTGCTCTGAATGACTTCCTCACTGAACAGGTTTCTACTATGGGAAGGTGAGCTTAAAATCGATCTCTCACACTTCCTCTAGGATTTATGGTCCTTTGCACAGCATTTCTCTTTGAAAGATATTGTGAAATAACTAAAGCTACCTTTCATGGTGAACACTAAATCTATAAGAATTTCACAAATTGTTACCAAGCCAAAACACAAAACTTTAGGCTGTTTTTACTTTTTCTCTGAACTCACTACTCTGCAATTTTCCCTCTTCAGTTCAAGTTAAATAAACATATGAGCATATTTATGTCTAATTAGATTTCAAGCCCTGGGAAAAAAATGCCAACCAAAAATGCCAGCCAAAAAATGCTCCCTCTAATTTTATGAGAACTTTGTCTCACTTGGTTTTTGTTGGAGGATGTGTGTGTGTGTGTGAGGGGGGTGGGGTCACTCTTCATTCAGTTTACTTGGAGAACGTTTCCCCACAAAGAAAATAGTTCAATTATCTTTGAGTTCATGCTTGTTTTTGTGGACATAGAAATGATTTGTACGGTAGTTAGTTTGAATCAGACACAGTGTAGTAAAAGCTCTTTGTGAAATCCTAGTAGCTGGTTGGTTATTTTCTTGAAAATAAGAGGATATGTTTCTCTCTCTCTTTTTTTTTTTTTTTTTTTTTGGTTGTTAGTCACAATTCCAGGATAACAGGAAAAAACTCCATTTGTTATTACAATAATATTTTTTTCAAGTACTCTATTCAGATAATCATTGAGTTTCATGTAGATATACAGGGTGGCCATAAATTTAGGCTATTTTAAATTGAACACAAACTTCATGGTCACCTTGAATATTCCTTAAGCATATGATTCTCCCAAAACATTGGTCCAAAAGAAATTCCTACAAATGATACTAGATTTTTTATCTAGAGGATTTTCTAACATTAAAATTGCTAGAGTATTCCTTAGCATATAGTATTAAGTTGAAGCATTACCAGTAGAAGTATCATTACTCAATGTAAAATAATTTTGACTAATGGAAAGCAACAATTTTATATGATTCAAATTAATATTTAGAAAAGAGTGGCTAAATAAAAAAATGATGTAGTAGGTCACTATATGTGAAGGCAAACTACTTACGTAGGTGAAATTATGACAACCATGCCATGTCTTCTGTTCTTCACATTAAACTCCTTGCTCACACTTTTCCCGATCTTGGAAAAATACTTGGCCCCACCACAATAAAAGCAAAAAATAAATCCTCGTTTGACTATTACGTGCATGCCCATTGTCCATGAAGCAGGAGAGACGATGAAAACTGATACCTACACACTATGTAGACACAACGGCTACTCTTCAGCCTTAGCAAAGGAAGTAACTTCTGTCATTTGTGACCACATGGAAAAACGTGGAGGACATTATACTAAGTAAAATCCTCGCACAGAAGACAAATGTCACAAAATCTCACCTAAAAATGTCATACCCTTAGAAGGAGAGAGTAAAATAGAGGCTGATGATGTGAAGGGCAGAGAGAGAAAAGGGAGCTGTTAATCAAAGGGTGTAATATTTGAGTTAGACAGGAGAAATAATTCCTATGGAAGAAGCCATATTTTTGTGTGTGTGTGTGTGCACGCTGTGAAAACTCAGAGACAAATTCCTTCAGGGATTGTAGAGAATGCACAGACATCACCTGCCAAATAAAAAAAGAGACTGATTTTTCACTTATGATACTGAAACAAGGTTTCCATTATAGATTAATGTATTAAGAAAATACTTTGCCTTCAATTAACTTTAAAGACAAACTTCCCTGCAGGATGAAGCTTCATTTCTTCTTCTATTATTCATTTGAGATTATACTAAATTGTACAACACAGCTACCCACATATTATGCAACCCCCAAAATGAGTGATATGAACTTGATAGAATTAGGTCAATAGAATCCCCTTCTATTCAAATATCTAGCGAGACATTAAAATCAAATAAGAATTAGGTTTTATTCATTTTAAGTTAAAACAAAACAAAAATGATCAATTTCATTCATAGGAGCTCATTAGATATTTACCAAAATCAGGGTTAATAGTCAGCTATTGTGTTATTTATTTCTGTATTGTGTTATTTTTGATTCAATATTTATAAGTTAATTCAGAATCTTTACTTGTCTCAATATTTAATGGGATCTAAGAGTTAATAATGCAAATATTATTACTATAATTAAATAAATAACAAATGTGGAAGAACATTTTTAGGATTTATGAGAGTTACCCTAGGGGGGAAATCTGCTCTTATATCTTAATACTTATTATAATACAAACTCACATTGCTTATTGTTATTAAAAAACAGAAAAAGAAACCCTCCAAGTTTCTAAGGGGTAGTAGGGAGTAGTAAAAAATTTGAAGAAAAAATATACTTTTTTACATTCAGCCTCACCGGAGATTTAGCCTGCTGCAATTTTAAGAATTTGATGAACTTAAGCATAATTGTGAGAAATGGCCCATTGAGTGGTTGATTGTGGCACTACGATATCTGAGTGAAACATTATCTGATGATTAAAGATGATGAGCATTTCTTCATGTGCCTGTCGGCCATGCACCTGTCTTCTTCAGAGAAGCTTCTGTTCATGTCTCTTGCCCACAATGAAATGGGACCACTTGTTTTTTGCTTAGAAATAAGTTTGAGTTTTCTGTGGATTCTGGTTATTAGACCTTTGTCAGAAGTATAACTTGCAAAAATTCTCTCCCATTTTGAGAGCTGTCGATTTGCTTTGCTTAGTGTGTTCTTGGCAGTGCAGAAGCTTTTTAATTTGATCAGATCCCAGTAATGTATTTTTCATGTTGCTTCAATTGCCTGGGGTGTCTTCCTCATGAAGTATTCTCCCAGGCCAGTTTTTTCAAGCTTTTCCCCTGCACTCTCTCTAAGAATATTTATAGTTTCATGTCTTAAGTCTTTTAGCCAGTGAGAGTCAATTTTTGTTAGAGGAGAAAGGTGTGGATCCAGTTTCAGTCTTCTACTGGTTGCCAGCCAATTCATCAAGCACCATTTATTGAATAAGGAATCTTTTCCCCAATTTATATTTTAATAGGCTTATCAAAAATCAAATGATGATAAGTGTCTGGGTTCACCTCTTGGTCAGAAGCTTCTTTGAAGAAGACAGGTGCATGGCCTACAGACACATGAAAAAATGCTCATCATCTTTAATCATCAGAGAAATGCAAAACAAAACTACTCTGAGATACCATCTAACTCCAGTAAGAGTAGCCCACATCACAAAATCCCCAAACAAAAGATGTTGGCGTGGATGTGGAGAAAAGGGAACACTTCTGCGCTGCTAGTGGGAATGCAAGCTAGTACGTTCCTTTTGGAAGGAAGTTTGGAGAAAACTCAGGGATCTAAATGTGGACCTGCCCTTTAATCCTGCAATTTCTCTTCTAGGTGTATATCCAAAGGACCAAAAATCATATGGCAATAAAGATATTTGCACAAGATTTTTCATTGCAGGTCAATTCATAATTGCCAAGTCATGGAAGAAGCCCAAGTGCCCATTGACCCATGAATGGGTTAATAAATTGTGGTACATGTATACCATGGAATACTATGCAGCAGTAAAAAAAATGGAGACTTTATCTCTTTTATGTTTACATGAATGGAGCTGGAAAATATTCTTCTTAATAAAGTATCTCAGGGATGGAAAAAAAGTATTCAGAGTACTCAGTACTACTGTAAAACCAATTTATAATCACTCACACTTGCATATGAAAAATGAAACACAACTTTAGCCTAGGATGAAGGAGGGAAGGGGAAGGAGAGGGGAGGGGAGGGGGTGGAAGGGATAGTAGGGGAACCACACCTATGGAACACATTGCAAGTACAAGTCGGATCTATCATGTGTAGAACACAAATGTCCTAATGCTATAATTGGGTAAGTGAGGTGAAAGCTATGTTGATTAATATGATGTAAGCACTACAATTTGTACAAAGAATCAACACATTGAAAATGGCATAAATGTAATTATGATCTATGTACAAAAGACTTTTTTTTTTTTTTTTTTATTAAATCATAGCTGTGTACATTGATATGATCATGGGGTATCATATACTAGCTTCATAAACCATTTGACACATTTTCATCCCAATATTCAACATAGCCTTCCTGGCATTTTCCCAGTCACCATGGCATGACATTTACATTTCACATTTGCTGAGTTTCACCCTTGCCCTTGTGAGATGCCC
>CAUYPK010012388.1:0-42105 GCA_963574355.1 Loris lydekkerianus | reverse complement strand
TTCTGTTACTGAGGGATTCTACTGTGTTTCTCAGATCTTTGAGGGATGCAACTTCTTGTCTCAATGATTCAAAATCTTTGGTCATTTGCTCTTTGAATCCGTTGAATTCTTGAGATAACCTTTGGAATTCTAATTTGATCTGATTGCTATCCAGATCCTGAATTCAATTTCTGACATCTCAGCTATTTGTTTGTGCATGGGGTCTTGTGCTGTTGCTGCCCCATTGATCCTTGCGGGAGTTGATCTACTCTGATTATTCATATTGCCAGAGTTTTTCTGTTGATCTCGCCTCATGATTGCTTTTCACCATTGCTTCTGGCTTTCCTCAGAGTTGGGGAGGTGTCTCTCCAAGATTAGACCCTAGCGGGATCACTGTATTGTTGCTGGATCTTTGTAGGGAGTGACCCTGCGGGGCCGCTCTAGGTAGGGAGTTCTGGTTGTAGAAGCAGCTCCGGTGTGCGACACACCCGGATTCAGCTACAGGGCTGGGGGTGGTGCACACAGTTCTCTGTGCCTGGCGCCCGGTGACTTTGGCACAGAGAACCCAAGGCTCTAGCAGTCTCTGGCCAGGAGCAGGGCTCTGCTCAGAGGCAGGGAGTGCTCCAGAGGGCACGCAGCTACCAGAGTCCCTGGTCAGATGGATGAGTTAGTGTGGAGGCCTGGAGGACACAGGATGGGGGACGCAGGCTTGCGTGGCTCCTGCAGTTCCTGGTCAGAAAATGTGGAGCCCTGGTGGGTGCGGGTCACCGGCCAGGGGTCGCTGCACACCTCTTATGGAGGTCTGGGCGGCGCCAAGCCCAGGAGTTTGAGGTTGCTATGAGCTGTGACGTCAGGGCACTCTACCCAAGGTAACAGCCCAAGGCTCCAGTGTGCCAAAACTGTCTCACTCTGCTCCTAAGGATTTGGGCTGTGAGTCAGTTCAGTCCCCGCCTTTAAGCTGCTCAGTCACTAGGTTACTTTGTCCCACCTGTTCCTTGCTCTGGGACCCTGAGGGCGGAGCTTGCCGGAGCAGTTTTTTCACACAGTGACTTTCACCTAGCCCAGCTCAGTGGCTCATTTTGGGGCCCCAGACAATGCCCAAAGTTCTCCACACTTTTGCTCAAGCTCTCCCCAAGGCAGTTCAACTGAGCGCCAAGTCCAAGAACACCAAAAAGTTCACAGGTAAGGCCTTTCCAGTTTGCAGTCTCACTGCTGCTTGTACTCACGGTTGCTGGCGTGATTAGGTCAATCGAACACACGCAGCCACTTGCCAGTTTTTCACTGTTTTTGTCCTCCTCCTGGGGTCCAGAAGTCCCTTGCTGGCTCCCTGTATCCTCAAAGGGATGATCATGGGCAGATCCCACCGGCCAGAGATGTCTGGAGTCTTGTCTTCCCAGACTCGCTGTGCCCAGTTGCAGGGAAGCTGTTACTCAGCTGCCATCTTTAATCCAATCAGAATTAGTCACTATTTTCTTTTCTTTTTTTTTTACTTTTTTCTTCTTCTTTTCCTTTTCCTCACCCCCTCTCTACTTCTCTGTTTTCCCCCTTTCCCCATGCCCCACCATGTCATTATTGTCAGTAATTGTCCTTATATAAAAATTGAAAACATTACGATTCATACTTCTCCATTCCTGTGATGCTTCACTAAGAATAAAGTGTTCCACCTCCATCCAGGTTAGTACAAATGCTACAAAATCTCCATTTTTCATGGCTGAATAATATTCCATGATATACATATACCACAGCTTACTGATCCATTCCTGGGTTGAAGGACATTTAGGTTGTTTCCACATTTTGGCAATTGTGAATTGGGCTGCAATAAACAGCCTAGTACAGGTGTCTTTATGATAAAAGGTTTTTTTTCCTTCTGGATAGATGCCCAGTAATGGGATTTCAGGATCAAATGGGAGGTCTACCTTGAGTTCTTTTGAGGTTTCTCCATACTTCCTTCCAAAAAGGTTGTATTAGTTTGCAGTCCCACCAGCAGTGTAAAATTGTTATTTTCTCTCCACATCTGCACCAGCATCTGCAGTTTTGAGATTTTTTGATATAGGCCATTCTCGCTGGAGTTTGATGATATCTCAGGGTGGTTTTAATTTGCATTTCTCTTAATAATTAGGGATGGTGAGCATTTTTTCTGGTGAGCATCCATCTGTTGTCTTTAGAGAAGATTCTATTCATCTCTCTTCCCCATTGATGTATTAGATTGTTGGTCTTTTTCTTGTGGATTACCATATATACTCGAGAATAAGCCGAGTTTTTTCGGCACAAGATTTGTGCTGAGTTCAGGTTTTTCAGCACAAATTTTGTGCCAAAAAAACTCGGCTTATACTCGAGTATATATGGTAATTGAAGTTCTGTATAGATCCTAGTTACTAAGCTTTTGTCTGATTCAAAATATGCAAATATCCTTTCTCCTTTGCTGTATAGAAACTTTTCAGTTTAATTAAATCCCATTTGTTTATTATTGCTATTGTTGCTATTGCCATGGCAGTCTTCCTCATAATGTCTTTTCCCCAAGCTGAGATCTTCCAGTGTTTTTCCTATTCTTTCTTTGAAAATTTTTATTGTTTCATTCCTTAAATTTAAGTCCTTTATCCATCTGGAATCAGTTTTTGTGCATGGAAAAAGGTATGGGTCCAATTTCACTCTTTTACATATGGATATCCAGTTCTCCAAGCACCATTTATTGAATAAGGAATCTTTCCCCCAGTGGATGCTCTTGTTTTGTTTATCAAAGATTAGGTGGCTGTAAGTTGTTGGTTCCATTTCCTAGTTTTCTATTCGATTCCAAGTGTCTATATCTCTATTTTTGTGCCAGTACCATGCTCTCTTACCACTATGGCTTTGTAGTGCAGCCTAAAATCTGGTATGGTGATACCCCCGGCTTTGTTTTTATTACTCAGAACTGCCTTAACTTAACGGGGGTTTTTCTGATTCCATACAAAATGCAAAATCATTTTTTCCAAGACTTGAACGTAGGGTGTTGGTATTTTAACAGGGATGTCATTGAATTGGTAAATTGCTCTGGGAAGTGTAGACATTTTAACAATGTTGATTCTTCCCAGCCATAAGCATGGTATGTTCTTGCATTTGTTAATGTCCTCTGCTATTTCCTTTCTTAGGTCCCACTTAAGTCGTCTTCAGCAGTCTGAAAAGGAAGCCTGAAGTGTTAAAGGAGTTAGGTGTATTAACTTAACCATTAAGTTTTTCCCCAGCCTCAGGTAATTGGGAAACACAAAAGGAATCAGCCAAGACCTGACCTCCTAGCAGAGAAGTGGTAAAATACACAAGGGGTTTCTGTTTTAGCTTCCTCTCCTGTGGTGGTGATAGGAGATAGAAACAGATTGTATTTGTTCCCATTTTGTTTTTTTACTTCAAAATAAGATATGTGCAGTGTGCATAGGAATTTGTTCATGGTTTTTTTTTTGTTTGTTTGTTTTTTTAACTATAGTCCGGCTGAACTGGCCCCCTGTTTAAAAAGTTTGAGGACCCCTGCAGAAGACCTTTAAAAAAGAGCAAAGGGAGTGGCTCTGATGTTAAGTAATAAAATCAGCCTGTGATAGTTTCCCAAGGCTCAGCCATCTCAGTGTGACGGAGTTGAGCTGGTCCCAAAGCCCAGGGTCTGTAGACTGAAGTGGTCCTAGAGGATCCATGGGTATGGGGGATGCCAGCTCAGGGGGGTTCCTGATTCAGTACCCCTCCTCACTGCTGTGTCCACTGTTTTACACACTCCCTTTCAAACCTTACACTGTAATTAGGGTGAACTTAAAAAAAAATCTTATGTTCTTTCTGTGCTTAAGATGGTGCTTTTCAAATGAAATCCCAAATCCTTAACTGGCTTCCACAATCCTATATGATCTAACTCCTATCTGCCTCTCTAGCTTTGAAAGGAGCTGTATTCTTTTTATTTTACCTTTTTTCAGATGCTTAATAACAAATATTTTTCATGCTTAATAACAACTTTATTTTTTTTTTTTTTTTTTTTTGGAAAGAAGCTGTATTCTGTAGAATCAGGCTTACCAACATGTGGCAAGACACCCAAAATCACAGTGGCTTTAACACAACAGAGTTAACTCTCTCTTATTTAACCAGGCAATTCAGTGACTGGTGTGCCAGCTGCAGTCATTGGGGTCTAGACTGCTTTGATCTTGATGCTCTACCATCCTTTATCATAGAGCTTTCAACTCATGGTCTAAGATGGCTGCTTTTGCTACACCATTACATCTACATTCCAGCTGGGAAGAAAGTAAAAAGGAAAGAAATAGTCCCTTCCCTTCAAGAACATTTTCCAAAGTTGCCACCTCTACTCCCCTTACATTCTATTGGCAGACCTTAGTTACATGGCTGTACCCAGCTGTGAAAAAGATTGTTTTGGGTAACCTGTGCCCAGCTAAAAGCCAGGGCATTGTTGTTAAGAGAAAAGGGAGATACATTTGGGAAACTGTTTAGAAGTTTCTATTGCAAGAGCTAAATCCTTATCCTCCAGAGTACAATACGGTCAAAATGTCTGAATAGAAAAATCAAGAAGTAGCACGTAAACCTATTATTAGAAGTATGGAGTCAAATACTAGAGGAAATGGCTAAATTCCAATAGGGTGAGGCACAGGATTGGCGTTTTGCATATTGTCTTGCTGCACTATATGTTTTTTTCCATGAAGAACATACATATTTTAATAAAAATTACATTTTAAAGAGTTTACTGAGAGCAGGAGGCCTGTGAGTATGTATAAGGACTAGTTGAATTTTCCTTACAGAGCCTTTGAATTTGTGTCTTTATTTCCCACCTTACCAGCTACTTTGGTATTTACTTAAAGGTGATGTTATATGCATGGATGTTGTCAAGGAACAGAGGACCATAAGGAGCAGATTCAAGACATTTGTCAACAAGCACTTCCACTATAAATTAGGACACATGTATATAAAATATTGGTGATGTCTTAAGTGTCTTTGATTTAGACATTTTGTCTTATTTTCCTGACCTTGGACTTGACTTACAATAAATGTGTCCAAGAAAATTTTTCTAACTGGTGGCAGCACTTAATCACCTAAAGCCCTTTCCCTCCATGGGTGTTTTGTGACAGGGATCATAGACATAGTATACCATGACCTGCAGAAGATTGTTTATCAAAATCTGCAGATGCTGAGGCCCAGATAAGAGGAAGGAGAGAAATGGAACCTGAGTTGTTAAAATTCTAGAAACTAGAAAGATAATCCTCAGCTGATCAAAAAGAAAAAGACATTTTCTTCATCCAGATGTAATATTGTGAGACTTGGAAAAAAAGATTTTAACCTGTTTCCCATGAGAATTACATCAAACCTGACAAATGCAAGCTTTAATAGGTTTTGTTTGTTAAATATTTAGGCCAAGAGGAATTGTTGCAAATGAGAGACAAAGGTCTGAAAAGGAAAACAGTCATTCAGCTCGTATTTAATCACTTTTTATTTTCTCAGTTCTCAGTCATGTCATTATCTGGCTTTGGTGCTTACATAACTTAATTAGAGAGTTCAGGCAGCAGTGGGAATAGGTGAGCAGAATGAAAGGGTAACATTTTAAATGGATTGCCTGCAGATGTGTGATATGGATGGAGATGAAGTCTATTAAGGACCTAATTGTAGAAGAAGCTTTTGACATTGATCATTTGTGAAAAGGAGAATTTTTTTTCTTATCCACATACGTGGTTTTATACAATTGTCTACAAACCTTAAGCATTGGTGCATCTGATTATCAGCTTGTGGAATTAACAACATTGAGCTACATTGAAAGAGCAGACAAGGTTATTAACTTTGGCAGGAAATGAAAATTTGGCCTTAATATACATGTGAAATTGAATTGTCTGTTGCACAAAGCTTTGAAGATTACCCATGCAAGATGAGAAAACTGTCTAAATTTAAAATTATTCTCAGAACAGTGGAAAGTAATTTTGCAGACTGCATTTTTACTGCATTCAAATCCATGAAGAGATTGGCTCTATTAATTTAGATTTAAACACAGGCTCTGTATCTTATAAAAATGGTAAATGAGATGGAAAATGTACTTTAAGGGGAAAAAGGGTTTGTAGAAATGCTGCAGGCAGGCAGGCTTCCTACTCCATATTTTTGTGTCTGCCCTGAAGCCATTTGGCTTCAGAGGAAAGGCTCTATCCACTGTGACAGGCATTTGAAATAAGGACATGCAAGGCAACGTCTCAATTATATGTATAGTATGTTTCAAGGGTAGGATATGAAACAAATTAAGTAAGGCCCAAGGCAAAAACTATTAGCAGCATTTACATTGTAGTCACCCAAGTAGCTAAATCCTTGACAGGGAAATAAAAAAAGTTAAGAACTGAATATATTTTTTCTAATGTCAAATAACTTTTTATATTTCCTACCTGGAAGGATCCTGGGGTAGAAGATATGGTTACACCACTTTTTACACAAAAACATACCTTTTATCAAAAGAGAAATTGGGTTTTCCTTTTCTAGTTTTTTAATTTCCTTAGCTCACAATAATAAACTATTTCATGTTTATTAAATTATCATTCATTAACTACATAGGTGAATATTTATTTGGAACCATAATCTGATGACCTATCACTTAACCATAGAAAAGAATGCATTAACACAATAAGTAGAGTATAGTAACAATTAGTAATAGACCGTGTGCCTCTTTATTGGCCAGTCTTACAGTTCTTATTATTAAATAGAGTGGTAACAATAAGGAAACTGAAGACAAATAGTGATTTGCCTATAGCTAGTTCTCAGAGCGGCTTAGTGATCGAGCTGAGCCTAGAACTAAAGTTATCCAAGCTTCCAGGTAAGTAGCATAAATCAACACTGCTGAGTAAGCAAAACACCAAAATACTAATAAAATAACTGTCTACTTCTCATCATTTTTTTTTCCTTTTTGCTTTTCAGGTATTGCTGTGCTTTACTTACATCTCTATGATGTATTTGGGGAACCTGTCTACCTACAGAAGGCACATGGCTATGTAAAGCAGAGTCTGAACTGTTTGACCAAGCGTTCCATCACCTTCCTTTGCGGGGATGCAGGCCCCTTGGCAGCAGCCGCTGTACTGTATAACAAGATGAACAATGAAAAGCAAGCAGAAGAATGCATCACGCGGTAATCGTGTTTTTTTGTGAGGGTTATTGTCTGATATCATTGTGCCGTAATTCTGCGTGTGTTAGTAAAGAACCTTCTAATGAATTTACTTTTCTCTCAGATAAATATTACTACTGTTACTGAATAATTCTCATTATCATTACTATGTTACAGTTAAGGAATAATCGTAATCCCTATTTTATTCTTTTTTTTAATAATCCCTATTTTATTGCAAGATATAAGACACTGTCATGTTCCAGATCAAATACCAATTCAGTAACATAAAGGATATCAAAAACCTAATCATGTGATTACTAATCCAAGTACTATCCAAGATCAAGAAGTCAGAGAACTGCGCTTCACTTCCTGCCAGAGGGCTGGAGAGTTCTCCTAAGGGAGCACAAACTGATTAAAAACTGTATTTCCTAAGGGCAGTGACACATCCAAAATATTCATTTTTAATATAGATCATGGGGATCTACTAGAAGCTTGTAAATTATGAAGAATTAATAAACTTTGTACTAATAAACCACAATTATTGGCTTTATCAGAGTTTATTTAGCACTCAGGATTCTAATAATTGGCTGTCACCCAATTTTGCACAAAGTGCATTAGGCTCCCACTGAGCATGCTAGTGCTAACATCCGAAGTTCCAACTCCATTTTAACCAGTGGTCCTCTCTGAGTTGACCATGATTTTTGATTCTTACTTTTCTTTCTTAGAAATTACTGTTAGAACGCATTATCATCACTATTTTAGTTTGTCAAAGATCTGTTGGTTAATTTTATACTGTGTGATGGTATATATTACATAAGAGATTTTTTCGACTTTTAAGATTAGATTATGTTGTATTTAAAGAAGGATTTATACCTTCTTCATTTCATATGCAGTTCATTTTATGAACTTTATGTCCACCCTGTATATGAAAACTCTCCGTCCTCACCTGGTTTTTTTCTCATACAATGATATATTTTCTTACTCTGACTTTTTCCACTGGAAATGTCAACAAAAAGAGGGGACCAAAGAATCTTTTGCTCTACCTGTAATGATTTGTGAATCACTAGATGAGATCACTTACTGAATTGACATAGACTTCAGAGTACATTTTTGTACATGCCCATACCTTTACTACATCTAAGGCTAAAGTTATGTAAGTGTTACTGAGAAACAAATACCATAGTACTTAGTGTGTCTAGAGGAAAAAACTGAACATTCCCACTGCAGGGCTGAAAAATACTTAATACAAAAACCTGTCAACAAGCTTGATCAAAATGGCAAATGAAACAAAACAGTGACTTCCTACAAAGTTTAAAGTCTGTTCCTTCTATAGTATTAGACTTGCATAAGACTAGCCAATATAAAAACTATTTCCCTACTCACCTGTACTATGTGAAACACAGAAACTACCTTTTTTCCATAGCCAATTTAAAGTCATTAGTCATAAATCTGCTTTACATGTCTGTAAGATACTCTTACTCAATGAATCACTCTTAAGTACCATCAAATTAAATTGTCACGGTCCCAATATTTTACATATAATCCCAACCTTTTTCAAAATAAAAACAGGCAAATATTAACAGTTTGCTACATGAGGAATGTTAATAGGTGTTTGATGAAAACAAAGTTTATGTATTCAAACAGAGTCAGGGTTGTGTTCAAGCACTAATTAATATTAAATACATCTTTATTGGCCACTCAGTTTTTAGTAGCTTATATACCTGAGGAAACACAGTAACTCTAGGGGTGAGCAGTTGCCATACTTCTTCCTTAGACAGGCCTTTTTCTTGATGGCATCTTAACTGCCTATTCTAAAAAATGCTTTGGGAAATGCTACCATGTATTAATATTGGTATATTAAAATTAAAGCAGAGTAAGCTAAGACTTCAGTCTTTTTGATATTTTTGTAATAAAGGTATTTTTGTTATTTATATATTTTTAAACTTTATGACATTTCAGTAGTAATTTCTAGTCAGTAGGCTTGTTAAGGTTAAAAATACAGATTGTGGATATAGTAAGAAAATATGCTATTTGTGGCTGCAGCTTTGATTTTTCAAATTTTTACTTTTATGGCAAAACTGATTTTTTAATAAGGATTAGGAATGCAGTATTATCTTGTTTCTGATAAAGATGATTTGTTAGCTTTATGATACTGCTATATCAACCTCAGTGTTCTCTTGGGCTTCTTCAACATGATGGGCTGTTGAGCAGACAGAATTTAAAAATACTGTCCAGCTGTTAACAAATTCCACTTCAAACAGAAACACAGTGCACCATTGTCAGAAGCTGATAACAGACTGGAGTGCTCGACCCCCATAAACTCTAACTGACTAGCCTCATGTGGTAGTGGTAGCAGTCAGGAGGGGGAAGTTAGGACTAAATCATGAACATAGCACCCATCAATTTAGCCTGGGAGGATGATTTCATTAAAACTTACTCTTTGGGATTTTAAATATGGTCATTTTAAAAGTAAAATAAAAACATAATATATATTTTTCTTTTTTTTTTTTTAAAAAAAAAGACAAACATTCACCAAAAGGAATGTCTGTATGTTCATGCTCAAATTGTCCTGCAAATGGCCTAGCAAGTGGAGCATAGGATAGCACATGATACCAGTTCTTTTCTGCTGCCTGATATATATCATGTCTGTTTTTGTACACACACCCAGCTGCTTCTACATAGAGATATTGGTGCCACAACACAAAATAGAGTGCATTGCCCGTTAGATGGCTAACCTGACATGTATGGTGCTTTGGGGCCAGAGCTTAGAATGATGAATGACAAGAACTTTAGCTTTCTGACCAATAAGTGTATAACCTCTCTTCTTTGTAAAAGTGTGATGAGTCACTAAAAGACTTTGTTGTTTTTTTTTTATGAGTTACAAACCTTTTGACAATACAAGGCAAAAAAACTCTCCCCAATAACACCCTGGGGAAATATTGCTAGGAATGGAACAGAACTATCTTGTCTTATGTCTTTATTCTTCCTTCAGTGACTTTCCTATCTCTTCTAAAGATGGATTGCTATTATTAATAATATCAACATATTGAAACAAATAAATGGGGCTGCAATAACGTACTCATGGATTTGAGAATTTCAGAAAACACTTAAAATAACCAATATACTCATATTGGTATTCACATCTACTCAGGTAGCTGAGGTAGGAGGATCCCTTGAGGACAGGAATTCAAGTCCAGCCTGGGCAACACAGCAAGACCCCCATCTCTATTAAAAAATCATAATAACCATTACGACTATATTCTTTTGTTTTCGTAGGAGACTCATTGGAGTAAATAGAATAATTGTTCTTAGCAATACTTTCATAGAGCAGTGTTTGTTTAAAAAAAATTCATAGTACTTTCCCCATTTGAATAGTTCTTTCAATTTCATTTGCAAAAGTGCTTTTTTAATCTAAATTTTATACAATTTGACATATTTTTATTATAACTTGATAATAGGTACTTACCAGAACTCTAAGATATTCCATTTACAATAATAGTTGAGTTTGTATCTAATGAACTGATTAGGTTGTATCTAAGGAACAGAACTGAGCTTCCGGTTCTGGCATGAGAAAAAAAAAATAGAATTTTTCTTAATAAATATTCTTTAGTTCTTTTGAAAATTAAGGGTGTGTATGTGCGTACAAACATATATATGGTATTGAAGTAGAAAGCAAAGTACCCATAGGTCTGCCACCCGAACAGCCCTGTTGATGTTTTTAAAAGTTAAAATAAGTTACTATTAGAAAATGAAAAGAAACCTCTGACCACAGCGACCCCATTCCTAAGATGACCACTGTTCCACTGTGAGTTTATGGCCTATATTTGTAGAAGAAAAAAATGCATGAGCCAGCATTTGCTTATTTAACTAATTTGAGATGCCTCAATTTAATGAAAAATTTTCATAATATGAAAAAGTTTTAACTTCTCGTATAACTGCAATTAGCTATGCTTTTCAAACCCTCTTTCTTACTGGGTAAGTTTCTTAAAGAATTTTTCCTAACTTTTTCTCAGTCTTTCATAACTCTCAACCACTTTCAATCACTAAAATCATTTCATCCTGCCCTCTTCCTTTTAAATGTTAAGTATTCCCTTCCCCTCACCACAAGCTGTGGATGTAGTGGGGAAGGGGATGAGAGAAGAGGACTATTTTCTCTTTCATATGTATCCTTTCTATAGAGCTAGGACTTTTTTATCCCTAAATCTTTTGGTGTACAGCCTGGTGGTAACAATTGTCAGGTTTTTGTTTGGTTGGTTGGCTGATGGATTGGTTGGTTTGGTTTAGTTTTTGTAAACATCAGTGGCCTCCAGAGATTAGCAGTAGGGGCTGTATACCCGTCTGCTGTACCTTTACCACTGAGTATGTTAAAATGAAAGCACGTGTGATTGCCCAATTCTGCCTAATGTGCAAACATTTATTAGGAAGAAGAGACATATCCATACAAATGAAGTTTCCTACCTTGTTCTTAGAGCTCAGAGAAAGCTACATTGTCCTCAAGCCATACTTAGAGCCTATGCCTCAAGGCCCCATGTGGCCCTCCAGCTCCCCAAGGATAGCCTTCAACCCAATCCAAACTTCACAGGAAGCTGAATTCTGTCAAAAGACCAAACTCAAGGGTCCGGAAGGCCACACGTGTCCCCAAGGGTGCAAGTTCCCCACCCTTAGCACCTCCAATCCAGCGTTCCCTCCCGCTCCACCAATGAAAAGCCAGTTTCTGTCATTCCTTAATAATAACAAATTCCCTGGGGTAGATTTTGATAGTTACAGTATTTGAAGCCCTGAATACCTCTGAATATTGATTCCTGATTAGAGTACTTCAAATCTATCACATTGGGAGAGGGGAGTTAATTTTTGGTACTTCATCCCTACTGTATAGACCAAATTTAGAGGATACACAGGCACAGCACACTGTGTATACTTAACTATTTTAAATAGTAAATTTCCATACAGGCACAAATGAGAATTTTTAAATTGGAAGGGCCTATTCATTTCATAGATGAAAATTTTAAGAATGGATTGGATAGTGTATCAGAAGCTACCTGATGATATTTGGTAGACCTAATGTCCGCTGTGCTAATATGGAATAGTTGTCAAGTGTATTGTTAAATAGACAGCTGTAGAATAATGTATTTATATTTATGACACATATATTTATGGTTATGGGTACTTAAAATAATTCAAGAAATATACAAAAATTGGTAACAATGATTATTTTGAAGAACCTCAAGGTTGGGAGACTGGGGAGACAGGGACCACCTGTACAATGGGCGATCAGACTGCTGTACTCTCTTCAAGTAGGCCTGGTGACACATTAAGAAAGAAATAAACTAAGGAAAGAAATACGTGCCGTATAATAAGCTTTTCATTGTATGGAAAGAGAGGGCCATTCAAGTGTTGCTTTAGTCCTTGTTCCAGGCTAAATGCTGTAACAGCTAGCAATTCCTGGCTTCTCTGATCCCAAATGCCAAAGTACTAATTGTAGGGCATGTCTCTGTGAGGAACAAGGGAGAAGTTTCAGAGAGCTTCAGCCACATATTTTTATTCTTTCATTCTATGAATTTCTTATGCATCAATTTTATTGTGAACTAAAGAAAAAACATTAAGTTGAAAGCTGCTCTTTGAACTGTGTTCCATATATATTTTTATATAAACTAAATTGTGTGTATGTACACTTTTTAAATGTACCATTTTTAAGTACATAAAAGTACCTGATTATTTGGGGCATGTATGTTTATTTCTAGGCTAATTCACCTAAATAAGATCGATCCCCATGCTCCAAATGAAATGCTCTATGGACGAATGGGCTACATCAATGCTCTTCTTTTTATCAATAAGAACTTTGGAGTGGAAAAGATTCCTCAAAGCCACATCCAGCAGGTACCACATTTATATGCTCTTTAGGGTCCCACTTACTCTTTCCTTAAACTGTTGTTTTTGTCTCTAAGTTATGACATAGAAGAAAAGTGTATCCTGACCTCTAAACGTCAGGCACAGTCAGAGAAGCAACAGCTTCACACTGAACACTCCTGGAAACACTTCTGACTCACAGTCAGAAGCCCACCCTGCTCTTTTTGAAAGTGGAGTGGAAGAATCTCTTTTCAGATTCTGTATCCTCCCCAGATACAGATACCTCTCTTGGTGCCTAGACGAGCTTATGCTTTCCTTTGCTGAATTCTTATAAGCTGTAGCGCAAAGAGTTCAGCATCCTCTTCCTCCCCCCCTTTTAGGCAGAGTATAGTTGCATCCACTTACCTGGTGCAGAATCAAACCATGACCTTCCCTCGCCAAAAGATAGTGTCTAACTAGCCATATTTCCCAGTATCTCTTAACACAAAGTTCTTTACCTCCATTAGGAAGGTTTTTATTATAATTATCTTGTTATTTTGGTTGGCTTTCTCCTTATAGATCTGTGAAACAGTTTTAACCTCTGGAGAAAACCTAGCTAGAAAGAGAAATTTCACAGCAAAGACTCCACTGATGTATGAATGGTACCAGGAATATTATGTGGGGGCTGCTCATGGCCTGACAGGAATTTATTACTACCTGATGCAGGTAAGGGGTGTTAATGGTGAGACTTGATAATGTGCTTTGTGACCCCAGTACTATTTTGGGTGAGAAGGCAGATATTCTAGTTTTATTTTATCATTCTGTCAACCACTCTATCACTCTCTTTGTAAATGCCCAAGCTAGACAAAGAAGTGTTGCCAGGATGCATTTTTAAAATATACAAACATAAAAAGCCTTAAGTTTTGAGATAATGTTTGATTTGTAGGTAACTAAACTTACCTGCCTAGTGCCATTTATGCAGACAGTTTTGACCTATAATTCTGTATGAAGTATCTCCTGCTTTTCTTCAAGCAGCTTCCTTGAATTAAGAATATTTTTCCACATTAGAAGTCATAACCTGTTGAAAGCAATTCCAGGAATAAGAGCAAAATCAATAAAAAACAAATGAACACACATTACTTAAGGCTTACTTAGGAGAGGAAATCTGAGGACAGTGTTCAATGGATTGAATGTGTAACTTATCTGAGAAATAGCTGAATATTCAGCAGTTCTTAGGATCTAATACTATTGGGGCACATCAACCAAAGTCAAATAGACTAAAGGCAAACAGAATTTACTGCAGCAAACAAGAAGAGGACTTCTCACTCCTGAAAAAAAAATTGACACTTGTGAATAAAAATTCCTGAAAAAAGAAAATTAATCTTTAATGGCAGCAGAAGTACCCCTCCAACTTCCCAAAGCACAATGTAGCATAAAGAAAGGTGTTTTATTAATGTGTTCAACATGAGTGCTTGTATATACACCCCACCAGCTGGTTGAGTAGCTGGCTCTAATAATATAAAATGAAGGTTACACTTGCCCTCTACTTAGAGCTGAACAAGGACAACAAAGCTGAAAAACTTGGGGTTATTATTACTTTGAAATAGAAAGTCACATTTTTTGAGTATTAGTGGCAGTCAGAGACCAACTGCTATATTTATTCTGTACTTCTCAATTAGAAGTTTTATAATTAAGGTTTTTAACAATTTGAACTTAAATTTATTTTTCTAGTACATTCCTTCAATGGCTCTCTATTTCCAGAGGTAAATATAGATTCTTAGAAGTTTTCAGGAAAGGAGAGTCTCTTGAAGGTTCAAGGTGAGTAGGAATCTTACCTGTCAGTGACCGGACAGCCTCATTGACCTTTCATTGAAACATAATCAGGAGACATACTCTTTCTCCTTTTAGTTAGTTACACTGAGAAATCTGAAAACCCAAGTATTAATTTTTCCATTTGTATGTATTATCTATTTGAAACAATTTAATTTTTAATGCCAAACGTTTGTTCTAGTTGGATCCTATGTATCAACATAAAACATTATTTTGGGACCATGTTGGATAATTCCAGAAAATTTGAGAATACATTCATTCTACTGTAAACACCACTTCAAACTGAACTTGAACATTATTTTATACTATTTTCTGAAATTATTATTCCATACTGTTTTCTGAAAGTACTAGAGTACTTTCATGGTCTTGTGAGAATTACATCATCAACTTCACTTAAATACCACAAATTACCCCTGCTTCACACCACTGCCCACCCCTCACCTCCACATGCCTGACCCCCTTGGCTGGGAAAACCTTTGAATTTATTTAAAGATGTGAGCAGTCATTGGATTTAGAACAGAGCTAAAAGGAGAAACTTAAAAAGCTGTACAGTTCATATGCTGTATGTCAGTGTGTCTTATAGATCTGTACATTGTTACAGCAAAATAATCTTCCATTTAGATGAGTTGCAAATCTTCTACAGAGAGACTTGGTCTAGAACTGTGTCCCCTAGCTTGTTAGTGTCCTCTTTCTCTTGAAATACCACCTGCCACTTCTCTACACATGGTAACAAAAGTCATGCTCACTTTGTCTTATGCATCTCATGGCTTTTAAAAGATGCTTTATGTATTGAAACCTTAGGAAACCTCTTACGCCTACATTCTCAAGCATTGATTTGGGCAAATTACTTATGTAGATAATAACAAATATTGAAAAATAATACATACAGAAGGCCCCAAGAGTTAACTGATAGCCCTGTTTTACTTTGTGCCATTATTTAAAATCTAAAATGAAATCACAAAGTGTTACTAATAAAAGCATCCCTAATCTGTCGTGGGATTAAAGATAAAAATTTTAAATAAAATAAAAGTATCTAGTAGGTAAGAAAATTGGGTAAAATACAAACCTTTTAATGACCTTTCAGTTTCTTTTGATCATGCTTTTTTTCTGGTTTAAAAGTCATTCTGAAGCTTAGGAACGTCTGTTTGCTTCAGCAAAACTTAATTCCTTTTCTCATTTTTTAGCCCAGCCTTCGAGTGAGCCAAGGGAAGTTACATAGTTTGGTCAAGCCCAGTGTAGACTATATCTGCCAGCTAAAATTCCCTTCCGGCAATTATCCTCCATGTGTGGACGATACCCGAGATCTGCTTGTCCACTGGTGTCATGGTGCCCCTGGGGTAATCTACATGCTCACCCAGGCCTATAAGGTACTGCATATATTTTCAATTTTAAATTAATTAAAAAAACATTTAAAAAATTATAATTTAAAATCAGTCTTATCGTAATCTTTAAAATAGCAATAAATAAGTATCTTTATTAAACCTAAGAACACTTGCTAAATGGATTATAATCCATTCTGACAGTCTTTGTGTGCCATACATAGAAGACATTATTTCACAGAGTGAAAGACTATTTCACTGACAGACTAGCCAAGATTATAGTATCAGTTGCAGACACAAGGTAAGTATCCTAGAAGCTCGGTTAAAAATAGGAAGAACTCTCATGCATTGTTGGTTGGAATGTAAAATGGTACAACTGCTATGGAAAACAGTTTGGTAGTTCCTCAAAAAAATTAAACATATAATTATGTTTATTTAGGATCCAGTATGTGATCCAGCAATTCCACTCCTAGGTATACACCCAAAAGAACTGAAACAAGGAGTCAAACATACACAGTACACCAGCGTTCACAGCAGCATATTCTCAATAGCCAAAATGTAAAAGTAAGTGTCCATCAACAAAGGAACTGATAAAGAAAATATGGGCTATGTATACATGCAATGGAATATTATTCCGTCATAAAGAAAAAATTAAATTCTCATACACACATCAGTGTGGATTAACCTTGAAAACATTATGCTAAGTGAAATAAGCCGGTCACAGAAGGACTAGTACTGTATGACTCACTTCTATGCTGTGATGGTTAATATGGGGTATTGAGAATAGGTAAATAGAAAGTAAGAGAGAGGTTAGCAGAGTCTTGGGGGAAACTGGAAATGGAAATTTATTGTTTAGTGGGTACAGAGTTTTGTTTTCGTATTTATTGTTTGGTGGGTACAGAGTTTCTTTTGGTATGATGAAAAAGTCTTGCAAATAGTGATGATGGTTTACAACATTGTGAATGTAATTAGCGTTACTGAATTGTATGTTTAAAAATGGTTAAAATACATTGTGTATGTTTTGCTACAATAAAAAAAATATAAATATCTTAAGAAGTATGATGTAGCAGAGCTACAATCAAGGGGAGAAAAGGTTTTTAATTTAAAAAAGAAAGTAAACTAAGCAATATCTGTGGTGCCAGATCAACAAATTAAAAACCTATAGACTGAATAGGCACTGGCATGTTGTAACTAACTAAACTTTTGATATAACAAATTCTACATTTCAGAAAGTAGATATAAAAGAAAAACTATTAAAACTGCCTTATCCTATATTTTTGGACACCTAGATTTCAGTAAGATATTAAACATACTCAGACTGTTGCTCAAGTCTTTGATCAAGATACGGAAAACAACAAAAGATTGTAAAGATCTATCTCTATTTTTCCGAAGTTCTAGTGCTTTATGGTGAATTTGCCTATTAATAAATAACAGATCTTTCTCCAGTGTGTAAAGAAACTTTCTAGTAGCAAGGACATCACAGTTGCCAGAAAATGCACCATATATTCCTTGGAAAGTTACTGTTGATAACAGTAAGCTTTTGCTTTATCAATAATACCTACACAAAGGAGTAGGGCATCGGCCCCATGTGCTGGAGGTGGCGAGTTCAAACCCAGCCCCGGCCAAAAACTGCAAGAAAAAAATATATATATATAATAATAATAATGCCTATATACCCAAACCAAACACATTCATAAAACTTAGACTGTACATACAAGATTATACCAAATCATTTAAAACAACACAAAACTAGCTAGACACAGTGGTTTGTGCTTATAATCTCAGCCACTAGCGAGGCTGATCACTTGCACCCAGAAGTTTGAGACCACTCTGGCCTCATCTCTAAAAGATAATAATAATAATTAATAAAAGAGCAAAATTAGTCAATTTTAGTAATTTGTCATCATCAATATAATACATCTCTCTGTCACTAAATCCCTAACCCTTTATTGTCAAGCCACCTCTCCACCTGTCCCATCACTCCTGCTTACCTATCAGGAAGGAATGTCATTAGAACTTTCTTTGATATCTCATGTAATAAAATGTATGTACTTTGACTCTAGGTGTTCAAAGAGGAAAAGTATCTCTGTGATGCCTATCAGTGTGCTGATGTGATCTGGCAATATGGGCTGCTGAAGAAGGGATATGGACTGTGCCATGGCACTGCCGGGAATGCCTACGCCTTCCTGAACCTCTACAACCTCACCCAGGACATGAAGTACCTATACAGGGCCTGTAAGGTAGGAGCCAGAACTGCCCAGTGGATGGTACCTCTTCCAGGAGGTTGGAGAAAGGGCTCTAATTCATCTGATTTAGTTTATTCCTAAAACCATGAGTCTCTAGATAACAAACACTGTTAAGAAAAATCTTCAAAAGCCTTTCAGTTAAATTAGCATCATTTTAAAGGGACATAATTCTACTTAACAGCATTTATGGGAGAAAAAAAGAAAGATGCAGGGTAATTTTGTTCCTTTCTTCTTTAATAACTTTGGAGATAGGTGGCTCAGATAGCTCATTAAATTTCTCTTATGTAACATGGATATTCTCTTTCAGACCACCCCTTTCTCTGTATCAATCCCTTTTTTCTTACTTGAAAGTAGTTTTTGACTTTTCAGAGTAATTCATAGAGACAAGCTCATTAACTTTGGGGAGTCTATGAAAGAAATCACTATACTAATTTAGCTTGGCCTCGTTTCCAGTTTGCTGAATGGTGCTTAGAGTACGGAGAGCACGGGTGCAGAACACCGGACACCCCCTTCTCCCTCTTTGAAGGTATTTTTCACATTTTACACATTTGCCTTCTAACATCAGCATCTATTTCTCTGCTTGGTCATTAATATGTTTGAATTTGCATTTCATCAAATAATCAACTTTATGGTTACTGTTTAAGCTACTTCCTAACGTGAGACATCAGCATTACCAACTATTTAGTACACATACCACCACAGACCTAATATGTAATCATGAATCCCAATTATGAGGCAAGGCATTTTGAAGATGCGATCAATCATTTCAACAATAACATTCAGGCTTTACTACCCCCGTGTAACAGATGAAGAAACTGAGGCTTAGGCAAGTTATGTGGCCCAGTGTCATGGTGAAGGAGCTCACATATGGCCAACGGCAGGGCTGTCGCTTGAACGTGTCTGGGTTATTCTCTCTCCCATCTTGTACCTAAACATAAAGGCTAAGCACCCAGTGATTCCCTTCTACTGGTGAACTGCAGTATATATGTGGAGAAATACAGATTCCCCTTATTTTAAATTACCATTAATATTGTAATGTATAGTAAAAAAAAGGACCCGTTCTATAAAATAGAGTCTTTGGTATAATAACTTTTGCTTCTTTCTCTTTCTTCAGGAATGGCTGGAACAATATATTTCCTGGCTGACCTGCTAGTCCCCACGAAAGCCAAATTCCCTGCGTTTGAACTGTAAGAGGAAAGCGTACCCCACAACTCTGCATGACCCTTTCTGTAAACGCAAACCTGGCTAACTGCTTTTGTTGCTATTCAAGGAAACACAGAGACAAAATGCATACTTGGCTTAGATTTTTTTTTTTCCAAATTTGTCTTTAGTTCATTTCCTTTTCTGATCATTCACTTTTACTTCCTAGATGCTAGACAATAGCATTTTGAGGTCATATATGTATATTTCAGAACTTAGAAGAAATCTTATTTAAGTTTACGAATATAACTGTTAATATTCTAAAAATCTTTAAAAGAAACTAACTATAAAAGGAGATGAATATGTGACTATTGTTAGAAATTGCCCTCCACCTCTTCTTTTTAATATTTTTCTTCTAACGGGAGGGCAGGCAGTTTTATGAATTTTCTCTTAGGTGGTTGATTATAAAAGGGAACAAAAATATACCTTCGTTGTTTCCATGGGAAAAATTCCATATAATATAATATAAATTGAAAACTGGACTAGAGACCTAAATGCCAATTTTTAAATTCATGATGTCTGTGTGGACTAGAGGTGATCATACATTCAAATTTGCCTTTGTCAGTAAGGCATCTAGGCTTCATAAGCCAACATTATAAACAAAAACTTACAATAACATGGTGGTCCTTGTGAAAATTTTCTTTTGAAGGTTAGTTCAAGATAAGCTAAAAATAACAATTACTGTTTTCTCTAAAACAATCTAGGGTGTTTTGAAACTATTTATTCCAATTTGTTTTTCTGTAGTCATAAAAAGTCTGGAAGCTAGTTTTCTGTGTGTGGATATCCTCTGAGCAGCCCACCCTTTTTGACTGACCTTCTAAAGTTTAACTGTGTTTTACTTACTTTATGGTGACTGTGCTTTAGTACTGACTGCTTGGTATAAGCCATTTTCCAAATATATTTTCTTCCTATCAATTTTTCTGAACCATTGGCCTTTTCACTAAGTAGTGTAACATTCTACTTTCGTTTTTACAGAGGGACAAGAAGGGGAATGCTTTGTAGCCAGCAACTTGAACAGGAATACTAAGCTTTTGATAGACATGCTGTTTCTTTAAGAGGCATTAGCCAGAGTTCATGCTTAGAACAAATGGATCTGTGCAAATCCTGGGCTTACCAGTGGCCCGGTTCTGAGACCACAGAATTGGGCTTTACTTGGTAGATGAAGACTCAGTTCCTGCTGCTTCAAATTCTGCACAAATGTTTTGACTCATCAGCTCCTACTTCTACTCCTTCTCAGTCCTGTTTTATCTCTTTTTGACTAATTTTGGAAAACTTGCAGCTTCAAAACAAACAGGGTCTGAGAGTTTTTAATGTGTCTATTTCATGGCTCTCTTGGTCTATTATTTTCCATTTAGCACCAAAATAGCTACTATTAATGGAAATCATCTAACCCTTTAAAGGCCACTGACAGTAGGCTCTAAGAGCAGCCCCCTGCTCAGTTCCTGGGATTAGCTTGCTCTTTCTGTGACTTGTGTACGTTGGGGTCTACGTTGTGCCTCTCAGATTCCTTCAGTGCTGCTAGTAAGCTGTGTGCAAGCTACACCTTTCCTGTGAAAGTTTCCAATCAATGATGTCAGCATTTGCAATCAGAAGCAAAGCTAAAATACATTTGGCTGCGTGTCCAACTTAAAAGAACAGAGCTCATTTAGTTAGCTAAATGTCTGAATTATGCTGTGCCTATCCTTTTAGCTACTGTAGTTATTTAACAGAAGGGAAAAGAACAAGACAGTCTCTCTGAACCAGAGGACACTTCATCATGATGCTCCTCCATGCATTTTGATTAATTTAACCCCAGGAAGACATCAAGGCAGGAGAAGAACATTTCAAATAAGATTTTTATTAATATCTGAATTTTGGTTTAGTTCCTGTCATCCATTAAGAAATTCAGCAACACAAATATGATTCAAAGGGTTTTCATAGCTATTTAGGATATATTAAACTGTAAAGATTTCATATCTGTGTCATTCTTTTATTTATGCTTGAGAGCTAAAAAAGGTTTTGGTGGGATTTTAAACTCAGGCAAAGCTACAGTGCTGAAACCAGTCCCCTAACTGGTGACCAAAGCGCCTTTTGCACTAGCTGTCTTAGTTTTGAAGGGAATTGGCATCTTTGTTTTAGTTCTGTTTCTTTTTTCACCCCCAAAGGAAAAAGATTTAATATAAAACTTCAAGATTCACGTCATAATAAACGATAACATTTGTGAACTATCCCTTTGTTGAGTTCCACCTTTCCGTCTTTTCTACTTTCACTAATCCCACCACCTCATCCCATCCTTTTCTACTGCTTTCCCCCGTGTCAACAAGTTCCATTGCCAGAGTCCCATCTCACAGGTAATGTAGAAAGTGTACTCCTGCATGAGCCAGGGTGGTTACTATTGTCATTTTTTTAAGACTAGATAGGTGCAGTTGAGAGAAGGAGGGAACGAGTAGTAACAAGGCTCCTAACTGACTGAACAATAATTGAAATAACTCACTGCCTTCAAAGCAGTCTGTTTTTTAAAAAATTTCACCAACATCTAGGTAGTATCTGAACCTTCTTTCCCCGCATCCTGAAATATATTGGTTAGCTGTCCATCCTTCTGGATCAGAGTTGTTTTATTTTCTGCTTTTACTTGATTTTTGGATGTGTATGCTGGTGGGAGGAAAGCATATTACATGCACATGTGTTTGTTGTCACCCTATATTGCTAAAATGTATTCTCCAGTAATTCTTTCAAAGAGGATATACAAAAAATAGACTTCCTAAATTCTTCAGAATCAAGAAATGTCTTTCACTAACATTTGCCAGTTTGGCTGAATATAGAATTTCAGGTTTAAAGACTTTATCCTGCAGGACTCTTAGGACAGCACTCCATTTACTTCTGGCATCCAGAATGTCCAGTAATAAATCTGCTGTCAATCTGATTCTTGTTCCTCAGTAGGTTCTCTCTTTTCTCTCTCTGGAAGCCCTTAAGATTTTCTCTTTATCACTAGAATTGGAAAATTTTACCAAGTTGTGTCTAGGAGTGAGTTTCCTCTTATCAGTCTTACTGGGTATTCGTTAAGCGCTCACAGTCTCAAGAGTCAACTCTTTCTTTAACTCCAGAATCAGTTCTGTTTCTGTTACATTTTTCCCTTGGAGATTTTTCTTCCTACTAAGACCTTCCCAAAAGTTTCCCCCTAGAAAACTCAGTAGGATCTGTTATCTTCAGAGGTTGTCAGGCAGTGTTCATTTATCCTGTTACATGTTTCTGTTGCTGTGGTTCTGAGAAATTGCAAGCGGTTAATTTTTCATCATGTGAAAAGTGTTAACATCATGGCCATTTCCATTGATCCCACTGGATGTTGGTCTCATCTGAGCTTTAGTCTTTAATCCTCGGTCATTGGCTTCCTTTTCATCATTGATGTCAGTTCCAACTCATTGGCATCAAATGCCTCCATGGTAGATGGAATTATGGTAAAAGTGGATCTAAAGTCACTTTGTCTCCTTCACACTTCCCTCAGGTTATTTGATTATTTGTCTATGATCTTATGATGATGTCCTGCCTTTGACTAGCAGATTTTGTAATATAAAGAATATTTCAAAATATTCTTGAAGAGAATATTTACTCCTACACTCCTTTCGTTACTAGAACCTATGTGTAGTGCTTTATCATTCATACTGAATTCTTATTTTATTTCTGCTTCCCTTAAATAAGTCAGAGCATCCCCATTCTGTATTTTCTGCACTGCTAAACTATAGAACTAGTTCTCTCTAATAGATACAAGACAAAGTGTATGGGATATTCAGAGAACCAAGTCTACTGTTATATTGTCTTTTAATGGAAGGACTGGGATCATATGTATTTTTGTGTTCTGTAAAGCATTTGATTTGCTGGTTCCCAATAAAATTTTACTAAGACTCTATATTGTCACATGGTTTTTGTTTGCTCTATTTCAAACTGGAGAAATATTTTCCTTCGATTGCAAATTATCACTTTTTCTCTATATACTGATTCCCTAGAGCTTGCTCCTTTTACTTCATTGTTGAGTCAAACAAGATTTGTACTACTGTCTGAAAATAGAGATTTGTAAGAGAAAAATACTTTTAAATATTATTATACACGTAGAAATAGGAGGAATCTAGTAGGCTTCAAGCACTGCAGTCTATTAACCATCGCATACATGAGATCTACCCTGTGGTTAATAACTAAAGCTCTAATTTGAGAAACTGATTTCCCTGATGACCAATTCTGAAAGGAACTTTGAAAAGGGGATTAAATGAGGCATAATTATAAAATATATATTAAGAGGTCAGAAAGGAGTTCTCTGAATCCCTTGTACCACTACTTTTCACGACACAGCTAGTAGTGTCACTTAGCACAATAAAGATTTGCCAAATTATAAAATACTTGTTTTCATCTCTAAATTACATTTTGTTCTCTGGTACATATGATTAAAATGCCCTTCATACCCCTAGTCTGTTGATTGAATGACTCATAACACCAAGGATAAATGCAGTTATTTTTATTTCCCTCATTAAATAAGGTGTATATGGATATATCAAATCTTTAGATGCAGGCAATGAGGCATGGAGAGGACAGCGCCTTGCAGAGGTCACAGAGACTCCAAAACGAAGCGTGGAGAGGTCTCACTAACTCTTCCACAAGGGCAGTTTCAGTGGATCCGGCCAGCTAACACTATTCTCTAGTTTACCACTTCCTGGCTTATCTGCCTACAGAAGAAAAATAAGGACAAACACGTTAAATTGCACCACAGTTGTAATCTCATGAACAAAAAAAAAGTTATTTGTCTCCTGTGACTTACCTGTGGTAGTTTGATTTGCCTTTTCCTAACTGTGCTAGAAAAGACCTTTGCCTCACTCTTCCTCATACCCTTCAAATAGAAGAGAATAGGAATTTTATGTCCAAAATAGTTTTGCTCCAAATAGTTGCCACTGTGGATTTGATGACATTAAAACTCTCATGTATTCTTACAAGCATCACTTCAACTGAGCACAACCTACAAGTCAGTGCCCTGAAAATTTGCTTTCTCATTCTGTTTCCGATCCAAGCTCTCCCCTTCTTTCTAAAGCTATAGTCAATTAACAAAGCAAGAGAACACTGGCCTGTTTACAATGGCAAACATGTTGGCTTCATTGGTCCCATTATGTGAACTGTCCAAGCACTATTTTCCAGAAGCCTTGTGCTAGTGGATCCTCGGGGACTTGCTCAACAATTTCAGGAGTAATAAGAGAAAGCAGCAAATACAATAAGCCAAGAGATGAAATAATGAGGATTAGGAAATGAATCTTAGCAGGTCCACTGCTCATAGCCAACCAGTTTAATTTCACATTTCATCCACATGCAAATTACCACCACCGTGAAATTAAATACGCAGCTAATGTTTTACTGCTGTACAAATATATAGAGAAAGCATGTGTGAGGCACTTACTCATTATGTAGGGAATGACAAGACTCTTAAAAATCAAATTGTTGCCCAATTTATCTTCTTTGATGGAACAGGGATATTAAAAAAGGCATTTCTCACTCACAAAATGCATGGCTCACTATGAAAGCCGAGGGTTAATATTGATTCTTCTCTCAGGATTCAGCATTCAGAAATGCACGTCCTCTGGCTGATGCAATCTCAACTGCTGGCAGTGTCAGCTTGTATGCTGCAGATATGCTGCTTCATTAATAATGCCATTATCAATGTTTTAAAACCATTTATGCCCCAAATTTATTAAACATGTTACAGCTGCGTGCAAAGTGCTTGGCTGGAGGTTCAGTGTTTGTAAGATAGACATCCTACTCTGACAGCTGTCAGTCTGGTGAAGACAAGTGATGAGGCAATCAATTTCAAAGAAATACATTCTAATGTTTCTATTACCCCTCCTACTACTCTTTCCTTTATTCCATAAATTAAATATACGTTTGGTCTCTCATGTGGCCTGTAGTTTCTGTCTATATTTGGAGATATTGCAGTTTAATACTCCTGTCGGGGGAACACAATTTAAAAGCCACTCAGCCAGCCCAGAGCACTCAAAGTTCTCTCATTACTACCACCCTCATGATGAGCAAAGTGGTCCAAATGGATAGGAGGGAAATTTGAAGAGAAAAAAAATCACTTGCCCCCCAAAATTACTTCCACTTGTTAACGAACTTCCCCCAAACTCCCAGAATTATCACTATTAATAATTTAAGCTAAATTCATTTCCTTCAGGGATCCTCTGCTAAGATGCAAATATTTTAGAAGAAATAGTTCACAGGTCCTACTATGTCATTAGCAACTATGTGTCAATTAACTTCAAGATTAGAAAATTAAAATGATATCTGCTCACAAAACACTATAGATGTGAGGATATCTACAAACTAGTAATTTCAGTGTGACACTGAACCACAGTAAGTGTGGCTTTTGATGAGTAATGAAAGGGGAAAATACAAGTGTGAGCATCAAGGAAGGTTGTTGAAGAAATCAAGAAATCGGGGAAGTCCGGAATCCTCAACCGTGAACGTGCATATGAATTACCTGCGGATCTTGTTAAAATGATTCTAAAATGCAGTTTGGATGGGGCTTGAGATTCTGCATTTCTTTTCTTCTCCCTCCCTCCCTCAATCCCTTTCTTACTGCTTCCTCCTTCTTCTTTTTAAAATAAATGAGGTCTTGCTGTATCACCCAAGCTACTCATGAACTCCTAAACTTAAGTAGTCCTCCCACCTTAAAGTTCAGCATCCTATAGCTGTGCCTCTAAGCACAGGCCACCACAACTGGTTATTTCTTTTTTTAATTTTTTAGAGATGTGGGCTTACTATGTAGCCCAGGCTGATCTCAAACTCCTGGCCTCAAGCAATCCTCTCAGCCTCCAAAGTAACTGGGATTCCATCTGGATCAAAGTCTGCATTTAAAACAAGTTACCAGATAATGCCTAGGCTGGCTATACTTTTAATACCATTACCCATATGAATCCCAACTAGCCAGCGAAAAAAAAACATCAGCAGTTGGCTGAGTTGAAAAAACGGATTGGTGTATATGAAATCAAAGACCATATGCAATAGCAGCAAGAGCATGAAAGAACTAGAATGATTGGAGTCTGATTGGTAATGTGACATAATTCCATATACTGTGAAGGCAGAGGGCACTAGTATTTTCTGTAATAATGATTTCAAAAGGACTAGGAATAGATACATGTTTATAATTTGAATGTAAAATTTACCAATAATTTGGAATTTTTTCAAACCAGAATCATAAGCTTCTAATAAGAAGCTCATAGAGACTCATAGAGAAGAAGAATTAATTTGAGCCATCTAGAATCATCAAGCCTTAAATGGGAACAAGTAAAACTCTTGCCCCTCACTTAAAATTTATAAGGAGTTGAGATTAGCCAACTAGCTCTTTAAAGAGATATTTAAAGATATTAACATAAAAGCCGATCAATCTCATTCCTTTTTCAAAAACTTTTTAGCATGTAATAAGTAAATGTATACCAGAGGTGCCATATGCCTTTATTTGTCATCATCTGCCATTTGCACTGATTTCTATATAAGAATTTCATAAAGTAATGTGGGTGTATTTACCCAGGGACACTTGAGTGCTTAAGAACAAGGTTGACCTAGAAAGTTTGGAAACTTCATTAGAAATAAGAAAAACCCTTTATTTCTTCACCTAAATTGAAATCCTGATACAAGTAAGTGTAATCAGTAATATCCCTATACGCCTGTTCACATAAGCATATTTCCTAGATGTTCTGTAAAGAAAGAAAATAACAGAATAATAATAAAAAAATAATTGATCTAAATTTAAATGACTCACATATGCATTTTGTACTACTTATAATAATGAATGCCCAGCGTATTTCATTTTATATCTTATAAATTTTCACCTCCCCCATTAAAAATAGAGTTGCTGACCAGTAACATTAGCAAGATGGCAGAATAGGGAGTTCAAATCCTCATTTGAATTGATTTTTTTAAAAGGTTAACAAAACTGACATTTGGCTAGATTAACTAAAAACAGAAAGAAAAGAGCTGACAAGATCAGAAGTAAAAAAGGAGATTACAACTGATGTCATGGAAATTAAAAGAACAAGGGATTACTATCAATAATGATATGTCAATAAGGAAAAAACGAAAATCAATTGAAGGTGGAGGCAGGGGAATGGAGCAGGGAGGGGGAACTGCGAGGGGGATAGAGGTTATGGTGTATGCTGACCTCTTAGAGGTGAGACACAATTATAAGAGGGACTTTACCTAACAAATGCAAACAGTGAAACCTAATTCTTTATACCCTTCAATGAACCTGAAACAATAAAATAAATAAATATAAAAATAATCAAATATCAAGAAGTAAAAACTAAAAAGTAGACAATTATCTTCAAAAAATAATATGTAAATAACTGATAATGAGAATAAATGGATAAATTTCAATAAATATATGTCCTACTAAGACTAAAAAGATGGATGATTGATTCTGTAATCTGAACCCCACCCCCACCCCCAACAAAGACAATCCCAGAACCAGATGATTTCACTGGTGCATTCCACCAAACATAAGAAAGAATTAATGCCAATTCTTCTGAATCTCTTCCAAAAATTGAAGAGGAGGAATATATTCTAACTTATTTTATGAGACCGGCATTACACAGACACCAAAAGTACTACAAGAAAGGAAGTCTACAGGCCAATATTCCTGATAAATGTGGTTGCAAACACTCTCAACAAAATACTAATGAACTAAATTAACAGCCTATTAAAAGTATTAAACACCATAAAAGTACCATATGCATTAAAAATATCAACAAAATACTAGCAAAATAAATTCAACATCACATTAATACAATTATTCATCATGATCAAGTGGGATTCACCCCAAGGATGCATGGCTAATCCAACATACACAAATCAATCGATGTGATACAGCACATTAACAGAACAAGGAACAAAAACAATATGATTATTTCAATTGGTACTGAAAAAACATTTGATAAAATTCCATATTGCTTCATGATAAAAACTCTCAAAAAACTGAGTGTAGAAGAAATTTACAGCTAGTAACATACTGAAAGGGGGAAATAATACAAGCCTTCCATCTAAGATCTAGAACAAGACAAGGATGCCCATTTTTACCATTGTCACTCAGCACAGTGCTGGAAGTTCTAGCTAGAGCAATCAGCCAAGAAAACCAATAAAGAGCATCCAAATTAGAAAGAAAGAAGATTCTCCCTGTTGGCATATGTATGGTATGTAAAGACCGAATAAAACAACTATTAGAACTAATAAACAAAATCAGTAAAGTTCCAGTATACAAAACTAACATACAAAATTAGTGGCATTGTTGTATGCCAACAATAAACATTCTGTGGGGAGAAAAACAAAAAAGACATTCCATTTACAACAGCTAAAAATTAATTTAAAAAGCTAGGAATAAACATAGACCAATGGAATGGAAGGAACAGAGAACCTGGAAATATACACATCTGTAGTGAACTTATCTTTTACAAAAGAACTAGGAACATATGTTAGAGAAAGGACAATCTCTTCAACAAATAGGGAAAATGATGTTCATATGTAGAAAAATAAAACTAGACCCCGGCCTATCTCTTACCATATGTAAAAATCAAATCAAAATGTATTAAAGATTTACATCTAAGACCTAAAATGATGAAACTACTAAAAGAAAACATCGGGGAAACACTTCAGGACGTTGCTCTGGATAAGGACTTGTTGAGTAATACCCCCAAATCACAGACAACCAAAGTAAAATAGTACAAAGGGGATCACATTAAGCTGAAAAGCATCTGCACTGCAAAGGAAATGATCAACAATGTGAAGAGACCACCAACACAATGGGAGAAACTATTTGCAAATTACCTGTCTGACAAGGGATTAATATCTAGAAGATATAAGGAGCTAGCAACTCAGTATGAAAAAATCAAATAATCCAATTCAAAAAATGGGCAGAGTCTGAATAGATGTTTCTCCAAAGAAGATATATAAATGGCCAACAGGTATGTGAAGAAATGCCACCATCTTCAGTTATTACAGAAATACTAACCAGAACTACAATGATATAACATCTCACTTCAGTTAAAAGTGGCTTTTATTCAAAAGACAGATAATAATGAATGTGAGAGAGGCTGTGGAGAACTCCTCTCCACTTTACTCATATACCATTGGGGAAAATTAGGGCAACCCCTATGAAGAACAGCATGGAGAGTCATCAAAAAGCTACAAATAGAGCAACCCTATGACCTGGCAATTCCACTATCACATTTATATACAAAAGAAGGGAAATATGTGTACCAGTATCAGCACTATTCACAGAGGTCAAGATTTGCAATCAACCTAAGTGTCCAGCAATGTATGAATGGGTAAAGAAATTGTGGTACATGTACCCAGTACATTATTAGAATAGTCACAAAATCCTGCCATTCTCAACAACATTAATGGAACCAGACAACATTATGTTGAGTGAAATAAGCCGGTTATAGAAGGGCAAATTTTTCATGACTCCATTTATAGGAAATATCTAACATGGTGAAATACATAGAAGAAAAAAGCAGAATGATGCCTTCTAGGGGCTGGAAGGAGGGGAATTGGGAGCTCAATGGATATAGACTTTCAGCCATGCAAGAAGAAAGATTCCTGGAGATCTGCTGTACAGTATATGCTTACAGTTAATAATACTGCACTATAAGTATACATTTGAAAATCACTTCATCACTTTGAACATCACATTACTTGCTGCACATGAGAAGTTTGTGCTAGATTGGTCATTTTCAAGCTGAAATTTGAAGAAGACCTCAAAATGTTGTTTCAAATTTTATTATTAAAGTGGATACCAGGGTGTTTAAAAACCAGGGGAAAACACACACTGCTTTATCAAATACTAGCACATTAGATAGTGTCAATGATTTAATTTGGGTTCCTGTTGATTTTAAGAGAAGAAAATGTTATAACTTAGAAAAATGAAATTGCTTTCATAGTTTATTGACATACAGAGTAGACATAAAGTTTGTGTGCTAAATTGTACACTATTTTAAATTGCACATGAATTTAATATTAATTTTGCATATTCAAAGATCTTCTGTAGGCTTGGCTTTAGTGGATTTCTTCTGTTTCCTTAACAAAGTCAAATTCATCATCTTTTCTGTCTCCCACTCCTCTAAGATGTTTAAGCCAAAAAAGTTGTACATTATCTCAGACCATTGATTTTTTGCAAAGTGCAATGCTGACCAGCAACATAAATTTGCATTGCCTGGAACATGTCAGAAATTTAATTTCTTTTTTTTTTTTTTTTTTTTGGCCAGGGGCAGGCTTGAACCCACCACCCCTGGTATATGGGGCCAGCACCCTACTCCTTCAGCCACAAGCGCCTCCCAGAAATTTAATTTCTAAGGTCCAACCTTCGAAGCAGAAGCTCTGGGGTCAGGGAGCAGCAACATATTTTTAAAAGCCTCGCAAGTGATTCTGTTTCTAGTCAAATTGAGAACCACTGTTTCAGACTCAGTCATCCCTTTGCCCCATTTCTGTCCACAGCTATTCATACCTCTGCTTTTGCTCATGCTTCACCATCTCCTAGCCTCTAGCACACCCTTCCTTTCAGTGCATGCACATCCCAACCTTTTTTCTTGGCCCAGCTTCAGTCTTAGTTCAATAGAAGGCTATTAAAAATCCCTGATAAGCTCTCCTCACATCATCTCAAATACATTCAAGTGCATGCACATTTCACTTTATTTTTTTCTATAAAATACTTACAAATTTTAAAAAGACATTTATAATTTTTCTTTTGACAATACTTAGCTATAAATCATCACTTAGCGCATTTAATAATTGGCTATGATTTTTTGGAATTCATCCCACTTAACCTGGAATTCCTGAAGAGGGTGGGTATCTAACCTAAAATTTATAAATACTAAATTTAAGAAGTAGTGAGGTTAACACTAAAATGTTCCACAGACATTTGTGGACAATCACAGTTGAATGATTTCAGTTGTCTATCTTCTTGTTGTATTTTAGAAGGCACACAAATATTTGTAGGCCCACAAAAATTCTTTTTTTTTTTTACAGTTGTTGGCCAGGGCCAGGTTTGAACCCACCACTTCTGGCATATGGGGCAGCATCCTAATCCTTTGAGCCACAGGCACCGCCCCTCCACAAAAAACTCTAATGCCCAAAGCACTGTCTATATTGCCAAAGGACACAATGATTGTGATCTGGGTCATTCCCTTCACAAATATGCTCCTGGAACAATGGGTACAGCACAATCCTTTGTGCTGCTGAAGGGAAGCAGCCTAGATAGAACACTTGGGAAATAGTCTGTTTAGATAAACAGTATATCTTCTCTGCCAGACCCTCCACTCCTGCCAGAGAGGATCCAGTTGTCTGCAATGGACCCAGTTAACAGTGTCTATCTAACTCATAGGGGGCACATGGAAAATAAGTGTCAAACCATCAAACTGAAATAGGATTTCAACAGCTAGGCAAATGGCCTTAGAAAACTTTACTTGGATGCATTACATACTAATGAATAATTTTATGGTTAACTTAGTTTCACTTTCTATTTCATCGGATATAGCTTTGCTTCCCAAACTAGTCGAAAGTATCCACCTACTTATTGAGATCATCTAGTTATTAAATAGATTTTGTCCAGCAGATGTCAGTAGAGCTCACTTTAATAATTTTAATTGTTAATGAACTTGAAAATTTAATGAAGATGGTAGGAAGGAAAAATATTTGCATCAGAGTGTTATTTATCTGTTGTCATTTGAGGAAATGGTGTTTACATCAAAAAAATCCACGTAACCATTCAGGTATATTGAAAATGCTACAAGTATTGACTTAATAACAAACAGGACATTGATACTAAATTTTTTTTTCCTTTGAAGTTCAAAGCAATTTAAACTGGATGTCAAGTTATTGTTAGCTAGAGCCAAATTCATAAAAGGTAATGGAAGTACAAAGCTATTTATATGTATAAGAATATTCAAATGTTGGGCGGCACCTGTGGTTCAGTGGATAGGGTGCCAGCCCCATATACTGAGGGTGGCACGTTCAAACCTGGCCCTGGCCAAACTGCAACAACAACAAAAACTAGCCAGGTGCTGTAGTGGCGGGTGCCTGTAGTCCCAGCTACTTGGGAGGCTGAGGCAAGAGAATCACCTAAGCCCAACAGCTGGAGGTTACTCTGAGCTGTGATGCCATAGCACTGTACTAAGGGTGATAAAGTGAGACTCTGTCTCTAAAAAAAAAAAAAATTGTCCTATGTAATCATAGTGCCATTTTCACAGCTAATGAAGTTAAAAAAAAATAATTAGGGGTGGCTCCTGTGGCTCAGTGAGTAGGGCACAGGCCCCATATACCAAGGGTGGCGGGTTCAAACCTGGCCCCGGACAAATTGCAACAAAAAAACAGCTGAGCATTGTGGTGAGTGCCTGTAGTCCCAGCTATTTGGGAGGCTGAGGCAAGAGAATCGCCTAAGCCCAGGAGTTGGAGGTTGCTGTGAGCTGTGATGTTACAGCACTCTACTGAGGGTGACAAGGTGAGACTCTGTCTCTAAAAAAAAAAGAATATTCTAATGTGGGTTATGATGCCTCTTTGAAACTGTTTTCCAAAAATCACAACTTTATATCATTTTGCCCATTATTTAGACCTCCCTTCTTTCTCCAGACTAATACTAAACCAACCATTATACTTTCAGAAATACAAAGGTCTTTCCATGGCTTTAGATTTAAAAAGGAGAAAAAGTAAAGTTTAAAAAAAAAATCCCGTTGTTTTAATTGAGGGAAAATTGACATAAAATTTATTAAACCTAAAATGTTTTGAAAGAGACTTATAGCCATCACTGTAGCACACTATTGTAATTTACATTATTATTATTATTGTTGTTATTGTTGTTAGGTTTTTCCTATCTCTGGATATCTCATTTGCTTATACTTAAAAAATTAGGTCTTTCCAGTAAGCCTCAAGAAGCATGTTTTCACCCAGAGGGCATTCTGAAATCAGGCCTTGTATCTTCTGGGCTCTGAATCTCTTTCCAGGCTCCTATGCTGTCCAGCCACCAGTGTTCTTTCCTCTGCTACCAAACACAACTTCGTACAGTTCCTTGACACAAACTCCCAGCACAGGACGTCAGCAGCTGCTGCATGGAGGTCTGGAGGGGCTGCTGCAGGGTCAGATGGGGCAAAAGTGCGCGTGGAGTGAGGATCAAGAGGCCATAGGCGTCTGCCACCCTCCAATTAGGACAGGTCCATTTCAGCGAGTGCCTGTTATTACGGCGGCTCTTCTCATTTCACTCTTATTTCCAAAAGCAAACGAAATGGCTCTTTTTGCTGTTCAGTTCTCCCAACACACACACAAACACACACACACACACACACACACACACACACACACACACACACACACGCTCAAACTTAGAGCTCTGTCACATCTGCATATCTTCCTTCCTTCTCTCCCACCCTCAGTCCCATCAAGCCTCAAATTGCCCCTAAGAGTCCCTAATGCACATTCACGATGGACAGCTGCTTTCATAGAAATCACCTTCCTCAGCAGCAACTTGTTTTCTGTACTTTTAAATTACCAGATATTAATGGGGAGAAAAGGAGCTTATATTCTCAGCAATGGTTGAGGATAAGAAAAGACAAGAAGCAACGGACTTTTATTAATAAGTTTGCTGGAAAGCAGCAAGGTAACATCTGGAATACTTATTACCCATTTGGCATGCTGTCCATCTCCATAGGTAAGATTCAACATGACAGGCTCTGTGAAAAGAAAATAAGCTCCAGCTAGTTAAATTAGAATGATTGGGGTCATTTAGACAGAGGAAGTTTAATTTGTATGGATCTAGAAATTTTCTACGAACCGTAATACCTAAGTATTTAATCTTTCCTGAAGCTCAATTTAAAATTGAAAGAGACTACTGCACAAGTCTATAATGAGATGAGACATATCAGAAATTAATTTAACTATTACAGCACTACAAGCATGTAGCCCCCCAAATCAAAGAATGTTTCACTTGCAGTTTGTACCTAATGATAGGAGAAAATGTTCTGCTATAATTCAGTAACTATTCTATTATTTTATGAATACGTTAATTGGAAACTTAAGTATCTGGAGTGAGCTTGAATTCTCCTACCAAACTTATGCTACACAGTCAATGTAACACAAGTCAACTCTAGTGTTACCTTCTTACAGAGGGGGTTCTTAGCCTTTCTGGTGCCATGTCTCCTTTAAGAGCTCATTAAAAGCTATAGGTCCCATCTCAGAATAATATTTAAATATGGAAAATAAAATTTATAGGATTTTTGTTTTAATAGAAAAATAATATTTTAATGTATATGATTATAAAAGAAATAACTATATGGAAATATAGATATCAAAATATTTTGTTTTTATTTTTTTCTTATTTTTTCTTTGTGTGGAAATGGGGATTCACGATGTTATCCAGGCTGGTCTCCAACTCCTGGCCTCAAGTGGTCCTCCCACCTGAGCTTCCCAAAGTGCTGGGACTACAGGTGTGAGCCATTGTGCCCAGCCTTCAAAATATTTAAAAATGTGTTATATGGGGTATGTGCTTCCTTATTGGCACATCTAGTAACAGAATCTGGCAGTGCATCTAATAAGTATTGTAATTTTGAAATAATGATGAATAGAAACAAGTGCTTCAGTATGGTATAAAAATATGAATGATTTATATCATAAGGAAGTTTCAGGTACCCCCAATACAACTTGTGTTTGTTGCCTATATCAGTAACTTGAGGAAATGCTTAACTTACCGTATATACTCGAGTATAAGCCGAGTTTTTTCCGGCACAAAATTTGTGCCGAGTTCGGGTTTTTCGGCACAAATTTTGTGCCGAAAAAAACTCGGCTTATACCCGAGTATATAGGTAGGTTATAACTTAACAAAAATTAGTATGTGATTGTTTTCCATTCAAGTTCATTGACTACCATTTCTATTCAATGACCATCAATGCCGGCCTAAAAACCCTGTTTCTAGAGTTAGGTGGATGAGTACTATGTAGTTTCTAGAGTAAGGGTGGGCAAGGTAGCATCCCACATCTGTTGACAACAAAACACAGTATGAAAGGGGGACTGGCAATTCTTCAGTAGGCTGATTAACACCCCACACAGATAAGAGGGCTGAATTACCAGTTTGGATCACAGCAGAACTACCAAATCTCTGTTTTGTTTCATGCCATGCTGCCAAACCATAAAGGTCCCACCCAGACTTGTGTGAGGATACTGATTCTAATTATCTTGTTTAAGTAAGTGGTCATAATTGCTAAAGTCATTGGGCTAATTTCATAGGTTAGGCATTACATTTCATCTGTAATGTAATAGTAATAAATGTTGAAGTATCCTTAGAAACTCCTCATTAGCTTCTTTAGTGTAAAGAGCAGAATACCTTCCTTGAAAAGGTTGTGTTTCATCCAACATTTATCCAGTGCCTACTCTGTGCTGGGTGCCATTAGGGCTGGGTTCTGGGGAGCCAGGCTAAATAAGATCTTGGGTCTGTCCTGTGGTTAGAAAACTCAAGAATTACTATGGGATGGAGTTCTATTTCCATGGGAATTAGGCATTTATTTTGATTTAAGTGTCTTTTTTTGTTGTTGTTCTTCAAGCCAAAGTCCTGTTTTTCAGTAACTTCTTTGGGGGATTGAGAGAGGTTATAAAAGAAATAGGAGTAAAATCAAGCATCTGACTTTCCCTGTGGGGACATCTGGCATTTCTTATTTAATTTGCTGTGCTTGTTTAATGAATCTTTCCACCAATTTCTCTCGCTTACATTTTTACACTGAAAATTCTAAGGCTTATGAGATAGTACATGATGTGATCTTTATTATATATTAAATATACAATGCTGGTCGCTAAAAAAAAAAGAAAGAAAAGAAAAAAGAATTACTATGGGAATCAAATGAGTAAATAACTGAATCTAATGCCAAGTTGTAATATTATAGTAAGTCACGTACCAAATACTACCACACACAGGCATTCCTGCTAAGAGTGGAGACATAGGGAAAACTGCAGAGAAGGAAGCCAGGATAGTAATCTGCAAAATATAGAAAAAAACACAGTGAACAAGAAGGAACAGGCCGGTCTATTGGGGAATTAGTATAAGCAAAGGTTGTGCAAAACATGAAAAAGGACAGCATGTTTAAGAAAAGGGTGGAGAGGGGTAGTGGATGCAAGGACTTAATCATGTAAAGGTCACATCGATTTCTTGTTAAGCCATTTGGATATTATCTCGTTACCCAGTGGCTATCTGGACCAGCATCATTGGCATCACCTAAAAACTTGTTGGCCGTGCACATTCTCAGACCCCATTCCAGACCTGCTAGCTCTGAAATCGGGGGGTGGCACCTAGCAATCTGTGCTTTAACAAGATCTCCAGGTGATTCTCTTGCACAAAATGTTTGAGAACCACTGATGTTGACATGAGAGAGCCATGTCAACAATGACAAGTTCAGAAACACCACCAAAATGTAAAGAAACCATCTTCCTCTGGCTTCAGCAGAGTAAACGATACGGTTGGATCTACAATGGAAAGAATCTGTACGCTTTCATGTGGAAGACGGGCTGGAGAAAGGAGAGCCTGAGGCAAGACCATTAAGAGCTGTGCTGTGTGCCAGGAAAGCCCTAGGAAGGCTCCAAACCAGGGAAGTGGCAGGGAAGATGAGTAAAGGGGACAGACTTGGAAGAGTGGACACATGTGGCCAGTTAGAACTGGGAGACGAGGCAGGGAAAATGTCAAGGATGGCCTACTCCTTCAGCAACACCTTATAAGGAGGCTTCACTGGACATCACTCTGGAGGGGAGCACTCCTGGCCTTTGATAATATGGCCAGAACTCACTTTCAAGGTTCTGTTACAATTGCGGTTTAGAAAAGGTATACTTAGGCCTGTCCCTAGTGAGTGATAAAGAATACATTTGAGTTATTTTGGTAAATAACTCATTGAAGAACCGGGATTTTAGGAACAAAAAGAAGAACGCAGAAATAAGAAAGACCTGATATCAGGTTTCTTGGAAGGGATTGATTCCAGAGCTGGGGAAAGGAAACTACAAGATAAGCCTGGAACGTTTTTTTGGTGCCACGAAGTAAAGAAATGCTAAACAAAGAATGAAGGCATATTGAAAAGGCCCAGGAGCCAAACTGAAGCAGCTTCTGAAGACCAATGCTGAAATAAATTAGCAAAATTAATAATAATAATAATAGATTATGACCCAGGAGTACAACATCATTTCTGTATTTGTGCCAAAAATACCCCTCTGTCTATTCATGATACAACATCAGGCAACACAAATCGAGAAGCATTCCGTAAAATACCTGAGCAGTTCTCTTCAAAAGTGTTAAGGTTTTGCAAGCTGAAAAGAGATTGAAGGCCCGTCACAGATGGGAGAGGCTAGGGAGACCTGACAACTAAATGCAGATCCTGGTGTAGATCCTGAAACAGAAATAGACCTATGATGAAAATGTGCCAAAACCTGGCAAAATTTAAATAAAGTTGGTAATTTGGTTAGAAGTATCATAAGAATGCTAATTGCCCACAATTGTGTGTCATAAGCTGTTAACATTAGAGCAGCAGTTCTCAACCTGTGGGTCATGACAGGGCTGCAGCATTAGGAAGGTTGAGACCCACTGCATTAGAGGAAGGTGGGTAAAGGACGAGCCCTCTATATAGTATTTTTGCAACTTTTCTGTTAAGTCTAAGTTTACTTCAAAATAAAAATTGCAAATAAACTCTTTTCTTCATTTGAATCCTTCTTCAGCCTGTGGAACTGAACACCAAGTAACTCTTTTCTTGGGAGGTCAAAGGCTGTAATTTACTGTCATTTGCTTGGGTCCGGCAACCCTGTCGTATATGTGTTGACTCCCTAAATAATTTTGTCAGGGGCAGGTTTACTTTGAAGCTCCATAAACCTTAAGCTTCAGGGCTATTCTCTTGCACAGTCCCCACTGAATGCTGAGAGTTGCTGGAAGCTGTGAAACGCTCTCTCTAGGTAATGAGGAGGCAGATTTCAATCAAAAGCATTTCTATGTAAACAATTCTAGTGAATTGCCCAAAGAGAGCTTGGAAGAAAGGGTCTTAAATCTCTAAATCGCCTATAACTTGTTATGATTTCTTCTCTTATTCTGAAAAGATTCACCTATATTTATATTGCACATAATTTTATATTTATAATTATCTTTTATGTGAAGAGGGCCCCTGAATTAAAAGATTCAAGTCCAGCACACCTGGCTAAGCTTTTGTACCTAGCACAGGTGCTCAATAAACATTTCAATTAAGTTATTAGAAAAATGGTCCTCACTTCTATAAAATGGAGTTGATGACCAACCAAGTCTCCAAGTGGCAGAATTTGAAAATGCTGATTTTTAAGGATTTTTAGAATAACACCTCTCTAGACAGCATCTTTAAAGGTATTTTAAATTCTACATTCATAGCATGTTAGAAATTGTAGATCCTTGGAGACCTTCCAAACACTTCCTTTTTTTTTTCAATCAAATAAAGTTGATTTTTCATGACAAACTCAGATCATCTGGAATCATTGTTCATTAGAATTATTAATGCTTCAGGATTGGCTGAAATTACTCTAGATCACAAGCCACATAGGGTTGTTGAACACTTGAAATGAGGCTAGTTCCATTTGAGATGTGCTATACATGTAAAATACATACCAGATATTGATGACTTAATTAACACCAAAAATACATAAAATTAAATATTTCATTAATAATTTTCATATTGATAACTTTTTGAAATGACAATAATTGAGATATGTTAGTTAATAAATAACATATTAAAATCAATGTCATCTTTTTTTTCCTTTCTTAAAAGTGGCTACTAAAAAATTTTACGGTACATGCATAGTTTATATTATATGCCATCTGAGCAGTGCTTGTTTAAACATTGCTTTTACAAACTTCACTGCAAGAGAGAAAGAACAACACTCATCATTGCCTGTTATATTGCATTGGTCATGCAAAATTTTAAGAAGTTGAAGAGATGGAGAAATACCAATCTACCATGTCTAGAAGGAAAATAACTTTGAACATGATTACATTATACAATCATCCCTAGATATCTGTGGGACAAAATTCTCAGATGCTTAAGTCCCTTACATAAAATAGTATAGTATATGCATTCCTCCAGTATACTTTAAATTATCTCTAGATTACTTATAATATTTAATACAATGTAAATATGTTTACAGATAGCTTTTATGTTACATTTTTGAAGTTTATACTTTTTATTGCTATATTTTTAATTGTTTTTTATTTCTACAAATAATATCAATGTAGTATTCACGTAGATTAAATCTGTGGTTGCAGAACCTGATACAGAGGGCCAACTATATACCCTCAAGACTGCAACATATACCCTTCACCTGTGCATACTACTTTGTAAGCATATTTTTTAAGTTCTGTTTAAATTGATTCCTTGTTTACCATAATATTCCTATCCTTTCTTGCCTACCTTTGATTCATATAAACCTGGTATACTACTTTTAGACTACTCCTATGAAGAGTAGAATGTATAGAATAGAATGTATATGCTGCTTACTGGAGGACGAGGAGGACGACAAAGGATTTTGTTCATATTTCAGAAAAATAAAAGAGAGAGGAAGAGAAGAGAGACAGAAAGAGAGAAAAAAAAAGAAGAAAATAAAAATGTTAGGATCCATCAAGGACAGAAGAAAGCAATGTCAGGTCTTTGGAGAAGGGGTTGCTCAAAGAGGTTCTTTCAAAGAGGAGAGAACACTCTAAGAATTCTGATAAGCAAAAGTTTTCTGCCTCATTACTTCAGTGACCTGATTTTCTCCTTTGTTGTTTACAGAAGTTTTAATTGTTCTTTTAATTTATAAGATTTGTCAGGTGTGTCATGGGCAAGTCACTTGATATTTATTTTGCCTTCAATATGGTAAAATCTTTTAACCTCTTTGCTCAGCTCTTATTGTTCAACTTATCTGTATTTCTTCTTTTCCAATTATTAGGCTTTCCTCTATAGAAACACCTAAAATTTCTAGGTTTTTCCTCTCAGTTCTTTATATTTATATGTGTATGTCTGGAGATGGATGGATGAATGGATATATATGCAAGATAGATATACACACAAAAGCATATGTTATCTTCACACCTCTTTTCAATTATTTTTTTTATTATAGATAAAAATATGCACCATAGATGTGGCCCAACCCATTACCTTCCCTCCACCCAAACCTCCCCCCTCCCTTCCCCTTCCTTGGTCCTTTCCCCATAGTCTTGTGGTATAGTTGGGTTATAGCCGTCATATGAAAGCTATAGCTTAGCTTCATAGTAGGGCTGAGTACATTGGATACTTTTTCTTCCATTCCTGGGATACTTTGCTAAGGAGAATATGTTCCAGCTCCATGTAAACATGAAAGAGGTAAAGTCTCCATCTTTCTTTAAGGCTGCATAGTATTCCATGGTATACATGTACCACAATTTAGTAGTCCATTCGTGGGTCAATGGGCACTTGGGCTTCTTCCATGACTTAGCAATTATGAATTGCGCTGCAATAAACATTCTGGTACAGATGTCTTTGTTGTATTGTGAATTTTGGTCTTCTGGGTATAAACCTAGTAGAGGAATTATAGGATCGAATGGCAGGTCTATTTTTAGATCTCTATTCTCCAAACATCCTTCCAGAAGGGACGTATTAGTGGGCATTCCCACCAGCAGTGTAGAAGTGTTCCCTTTTCTCCACATTCATGCCAACATCTCTGGTTTTGGGATTTTGTGATGTGGGCTGATCTTACTGGGGTTAGGTGATATCTCAAAGTAGTTTTGATTTGCATTTCTCTGATGATTAAGGATGATGAGCTATTTTTTCATGTGTTTGTAGATTTTGTGTCTGTCTTCTTTAGAGAAGTTTCTGTTTAAGTCCCTTGCCCACCCTGAAATGGGGTCACGTGTTCTTTTCTTGCTAATACGTTTGAGTTCTCTGTGGATTCTGGTTATTAGACCCTTATCGGAGGTATAACCTGCAAATATTTTCTCCCATTCTGAGGGCTGTCTGCTTGCTTTACTCACTATGTTCTTGGCTGTCCAGAAGCTTTTTAGTTTTATCAGGTCGCAATAGTGTATTTTTGATACTGCTTCGATTGCCTGGGGAGTCCTTGTCATAAAATATTCACCCAGGCCGATTTCTTCGAGAATTTTCCCTGCACTTTCTTCAAGTATTTTTATAGTTTCATGTCTGAGGTTTAAATCTTTTATCCAGTGAGAGTCTATCTTAGTTAATCGTGAAAGGTGTGGGTCTAGTTTCAATTTTCTACAGGTTGCCACCCAGTTTACCGAGCACCATTTGTTGAATAGGGAATCTTTTCCCCACTGAGTGTTTTTAATTGGCTTATCAAAGATCAAATAACGGGAAGTAGCTGGATCCATCTCTTGGTTCTCGATTCTGTTCCAGACATCTGTTTCTCTGCTTTTGTGCCAGTACCATGCTGTTTTGATCACTATCGATTTATAGTAGAGTCTCAGGTCTAGTAGCGTGATTCTTCCTGCTTTGTTTTTATTGCTGAATAATGTTTTGGCTATTCGAGGTTTTTTCTGATTCCATATAAAACGAAGTATGATTTTTTCAAGATCTTTAAAGTATGACAATGGAGCTTTAATAGGTATTGCATTAAAATTATATAT